>VDFB02047230.1:176880918-176941120 GCA_007258455.2 Sequoia sempervirens
TGATAGCATAAGAGCACCTACAAAAGAAATAAGAAACCTACAAAATTACAATTCCACATAGTCATCATTAAGCAACCTAGAATAGAAAGTAACTTTTCTTACAAAACTTGTATTTGGTATAGATTCTATCATAATGATTATATTGACTATTGTGCCAGGTCAATATGCTTCATGAGAGAAATTAATGTCATTTCATAGCACTTCTCTTGGGAAGATTCTTAATAAATCTCTATTAGATATTTTTCAAGTAACTTCCCTATTAAATGATTTAAAAAAAAAAAAAAGGTATCGTAAAAAATAGAAAACCAATACCATTTCCACAATTATAGGGGCATCCCATTTTTCCCACTCCATGATATTTAGACATAATACATTATTTATTATCTACATAATTTAACATAATTATTGAGGCTTATGATTGTTGGAAGTTTATGTTAAATTCATTGATGCCAACAAATCTCTCTTGTTGCATTGATGTCAATAGGTCTATGGAGAGATTTTTAGAAGTTTGTGAAGATGTTTTGATTGGTTGCATTATGTTGTCATTAGTAGTATCACTGAAGTCAACCTCTAGGGTTTCTTTGATGAGCATGTATTGGTGATGTTCAACCTCTGTGTGGTTAAGATGTTGTAGAAGTGTTCCAAATGATGGGAATTTAAGTTTATGGTTCTTACTTTTCAAGTGCTTTTGAGAAAATTTGAATAAAAGAGGAAACACCATGGTGAAGAGTGTTTAGTGTAGGAAAGTGGTATTCAGTGTTTTGCTCTATATTTCTTCATGGTTGAATATCTACTTGTGAACTTTGATTATGTTGATTTGGGGTGTTCAAAGGTTTTATATCCAAAGTTTCAGGTTTTGGATTATTGTGTAAAGAAATTTGTGTTCACTAGTGTGTGAACTATGTAAATAGTGTTGTCTAGGAGAAGTAGTTTTGCTCTACATTTCTCTATATTTTGGTTTTTGGTCTTGCAAATCTAAGGGTGTGGTTATAAATTGCTAGTATCTATCTTCAGTCTATTTTTTTGTTTTGTTTTGGTGCTCTACAAAGTTGGATTCATGTTTTAGAGTGTGTCAAAGGTTAGTTGGTTGTGCAAAATAAATATTTTCTTCTAGTGTATGATGTTACGAAGGATTTGTGGGATTTTAGGGTGTTGATGGTGTAGAGTAGAAAATTATACGCTCTTATTGGAGATGGTACAATTTCACACTTAATTTAGACCTATTTTAGTACCCTTGCATTCATGACCCTTTAAACCATCATTAATAGGCCCGTAAGACCCTTTATCTTAGATCCCAAGGCTTATTTCAGTTGAAATCTTGACAAAATCAACAAAAGCATTCAATTTTCTAACAACCCAACATTGGCCCACCCTGAAAAAGCTAGGGTGGGACTCATATGCCACTTTGGGTATATGAGTCCCCCTAGGTGGGACCCATATGCCACAAATGGTGTATGAGTCCCGTGTGTTCCCTTTTAAGGGTTTGCGTAGGAAATAAAGGTTTTTAATTCAAAATTTTGGTTGATGTTAGTACTCGGGATCTAATAAAAGGTAAATTAGATGAAGTTCAGGTATATAAACAAGGTTTTAAATCATTATTTTTCATCTAGAGATAGAAATTCAAGAGCTAAGCATTCACAAGCACTCAAGCATACTTTCACAAGAGCATTTAAGAACAAGGAGAAAGAAAAGTTGAAGTCTTGGAGCAACATTATAGTGTTTTTCTAGGTCTTAAAGCTCACTTTCATTTAAGATAGATAGCATTGTCAAGGATTGATAATGGTTTCCTATGGTGAATCATGATGTATTCTAGGTTGGGGAGATGCAAATAGTCATTGAACCAAGCCTAATGACTTGTTTCCTTAGTGATTCCATCCTCCATTATCACTATAATTTCTACCTAAAGGAAGGCACATGCATTATTATTTCTTATTAGGGTGATTAGAGATCTCCCAAAGTAAGTCACCATCTCTATGTTTCATTCATGCATCTCATTCTAGTAGATTAGAAAAGGGTTTTGTTGGTTTTTTAGATCTCGTAATCTTAGATACACTTAATATTAGGGATTGAACTCACATTTACTTTCAAGATCTATAGTTTATATCAAGGTTTAATTACCAACCTAGGGGTTTGACCAAGGAAAGCCCCCCATATGAAAATCAACACAATATTATGTTTTGTAGGTCTTGTAGCAAGTTTAGATCTAGAAATCAGGTTTGGAAGAAAGAGAAAAGATAGAAGAATAGATTCAGATCTTAAATTTCTAAAAAAGCACAATGAGAATAATACACATCTTGTGGCTTATGAGTTCTGGTATAGCATTTTTTTTAGGTTTCGAAGGATTCAAACTTGTCACTACCAGATTCTAGTTTTTTCCGAAAAACCCTAAACTGGGATTAAATCACCCAGCTTGGCATTTCAGTCCCAGTATGCTTTGAAAACCATATTTTTAGGATTTCAAACCTTTTTTCGAGCACATTCATATTCCTAGGTGCACTTCTATACTTTCTTAGTTTACAATCTCAATTTGAGTTCATTTTTAGGTCATTTTTTAAAGTCTTGCATATCATTTACACTTCTTGTCTTTCTAAGCTCTAGCTTGGTGGTGAACCCTCTTTTATTATTTAATCATACCCTAGTACACCTTATTACAAATATCTTCCCACAATTCCATCCTTTGATTGAGATCTCTAAGGTTTCCTTGAGTGAAACTTGTAGAAAATTAGTGGTTGTATCTCCTAAATCATCCATACATTCAACTAATATTTTCTAGGTTTCATTTTGGCAAACCTAGCCTTTACAACACCTTTATTTCTGATTTGGATTGTATCATAGTCCTAGATCCATCTTTAATTAAATTTACATTAGGTCTTGCATTAGTTAATTTTCATATAGGGGTTCTAAATCTTGCATTAGGGTATGTGTGGGATCATGATGGGCCAAAAATTGACAATATAATGGAAATGTGGCTAACAACTCTTTTTTTACCCAAAATTGATGAAACAAAAAGGGTTTTTAAAGGATATTCTCGAATTTCCACCAATATAAATTATGCTTCACTTTGAATTTAATAAGTAATTATTATTCATTTTCTATTTGAATTATGACTAAAGTCCTGATTGATAAGCTAATTGAAAAAATTCTATAGGTTTCAAATGGTGTCACATTTTTTCAATCCAAAACATGTGTCACATTATATGCTTCGCATACTATAGGATTAAAAAAATAAAATTTCAATTGAATTATGAAGTTTTGACCAAGTTAAGGTGGTTACACATACGATTTTTTATATTGTTTAAAAGTTGTAATAAAAAAATTATAATTAATTATTTACTTGGAAAAAAATTACAAAAAAACATGCATCACATCGGGACATGAGTCCTCTACTTATATCTATAATATTATAAAAAAATATTATCATTTTATTGTGGTTAGGGTGGTCAAATAGACACCTACTTCTTATTTTCTCCCTAAAATTTAAGTACTACTATATTGAAATTTCAAATTTTCAGCAAATAGTTTTTTTTTTTTTTTAAACCTAGTAGTTTAGAAACTACATTCATTTCTACATATTCTATTCTTACATATTTTTTAAATAATATAGATAACTTATTCAAATTTTTACATCAAGTTGCCTAACTCTGATTTTTTGATTTTTTTACCACTTAAGGGCCTATTTTTTCCATGATGATCCTCCACATACCCATTAGTAAAAGTGCATATAGGCTACATTTTTGCATCGTTCATCATTAAAATTCACTTAAAATTTTTAATTTCACTTATTTTAGACATCATTAAACCAAAGAACCTAACATTCAATTATAATTTTTTGAAAATTTTGCAAAACCCTAATATGGGACTCATACGCCCCTGTAGGAAATTTAGTCCTAGTGCATGTTGTTTTGACTAGTTTATGGGTATTCTATGTTGACTATTTATTAGCATTTGAACCCCTAAAAAACCCTGATTGGGACTCAAATTCCCCTCTAGGTGATTTAGTCCCATTTTATATGTTAAATTGCATTTTACAACATTTAAAACCCTATTTTTGTGTTCTAGTTTGTTGTTGTTAGATTTTTATTTTATTTCATTGAGTTTTTGTTTCATGCATTTCATTAGATCTAACTTAATTTAGATTCATTTCAATTGTGCATAAGTTTACATTATTGTACTTTTCATTTCTAGCATTAGTTCATAGTTCAATTAGATTAGATTACATTTACGATTCATTAGAAAAAAAACCAAAAACACCTATAAACTAATAAACCACTTGGAGAAAGCATAGTTATTTGAGTATGTCAAATCTCTTTTTCCAAATTAACCTAACCCTCAACCCTTTTAGTAGTGATGAATTTGACATGTTAGATGAATCCCTTGAGGATTTAATCTCGAAAGGTTCATCCACTAAGGCTTCTTACAATAAACCAACATAAAGAGAAGTTAATGTGACTCAACCCCAACTCATCCCTTACCCACCTTCACACAAACCTCAAACTCAGAATAAACCTATTTTCATCCTTGGACTGCCTAAGAATAATTTTTCACAAAAAATCATGTTATAACCGCATTGCTCGTACATATAACACTAGAAACAATCCACAACCAAGACAAACAACTTCAACATCCTTACATTTTCCTCAACCCATCTTGCCTAGTGCTCCTCATTTTCCTTCACATAGTGGGAAGGAGTATGATCTTGTTGAATAACTCAAGAATAATCTTACAAAGATAAACCTATGGGACCTAATTCAAAAATCACCTAACTATCATATTATACTTCAAATAGACTTGCCACAAGTCATGATTCCCTCTAATACAAATTCAATTGATATAGCAACTATAATTCAAGGAATGGATAGAGCTAACATAGAAATTAATTTTCATCAACATAAGCTACCTCCCTTGGAGATAAGAAAGAAAAATTATGCCTTCATGATAATAGCTAGATTCAATAAGACATGAATAAAAACTACCCTTGTTGATAATGGATCCACTCTTAATGTGTGTAGTGTGAACCTTTTGGATATACTTGGCATGGATAAATCAAGGATTGAACTCAATTCCTTATTGATTCAAGGATTTGACAATGTAGGATAGCAACTACTTGGTGTGATTACTTTTCCTATTATAGTTGGAAACGCTACCTTACAAAATCCTATTCATGTTATAACTTATGACCTTTGATGAAGGGTACTCCCCTTACAATCTAAAACTCACAAAAACAACAGATAATGGCACAAACAAAATGCAAGAAGGAAGAAAATATTTTCTATTATCACTAAAATGAAAAATTAAATTACAACATTATATTTTCCGTCAGATGGGATTTCTAATTAAATGAATCTACAAATCTCCAAATTAGAGCCACCATCTACACTACTTTAGCCTCTCTTTTGTAGCCCTCGTTCACATCCTTATTTGGAAAGTGTAACAACCCTAGAATCTTCTGGAAAGTGTAACTTCCTCAAGAAGATGTTTTGAAATTTTATTTATTATGGTAGTACAACTTCGTGGGGTCATCAATTTTGTCTGACCATCAAATTTTCTATTATAATACAGTTTTAGAAAGCTCTCAAGAGATATTGCAAAAAAAAAAAATGTTTTCCATCAATTTTTAGGCTCATCCAAAGCCTTTAAGTGCCTCAAAATTAACTTTGAAGATTTTAATAGGATTTTCAAAAATTAAAATTTTAATATCTCTCAAATTAAAAATGGTATAGAAGTGATTTCTTTGCCATTGGATTCAATTTACCATTCTAGAGGTTTGTGCAAGATTTCATTTCCAACCATACATAAATGCAAACTTACTAAAAATAGTAACCTTGCCAAATTTAGCCCTTATTCAAAAGAAACAATATTTTTTTGCGTGATGCAAGATTGCTCTTACACCCTAGATGCTCCTGCATCAATATTTCATACAATCTTCTTTTAGGAATTCATGAGATTCATGTGGTTCTGTCAAATCTTCATCGTATCATGAAATATGTCTATAAAAATAAAGTATACCAAGTTGAAATATACCCTGAGCTTGAAAGTTACTTACAAGTTGAAAAGGGAAAGACAAATCCTTTCAACACATTAATTCCTACGTTGAACATAAAACCTATGAAAGAAGAGAAAAAAAGGATGAAAAAGTGTCAAAGTTATTAGAAGATGAATAGGGTCCCTTAGAGTTCACACCAAAATTTATGGGAGAATAAAAAATTACAACAAAAGAAACTGAAAAATAAAATCAACCAATGGTAATGTCAACATAGAATTCAGAAGAAATTCACAAGCATCTACCTCATCTACTCTAGAAGAAGAAAAAATCTATGCAACAAAATTTTATGATATTTATTATCAACAACCACCAAACCCAAAATAAATGGAGAATCTTTATGGAAAAGGTTTCGAGCTTATGTAAAAACTTGGCTATAGTGGAAAAGGATGTGGAAGGAAAGAACAAGGCATCTATGTTCCTATAGAGCCTAACACACAAGAAGAAAAAAGTGGTTTGGGATATTTCCCTTTTAAGATAATGCAAGGAACTAAAAGACCCTCGTTAAAAATAAACACCATCATGTGTAACCCTAAAACAACTCTCTCCTTGAATCATCTTGAATTGATTGATACAACTTGCACAGGATCATTGGAATACTTTGAATATGACCAATCCTTGAAAATAAATGTTAGGAGTCTATGATAATCCATTCACTCCTAAAAATAAATAGGTTACATGTGTTGTTATTAGTGCTAAGCAAGAAGATGGAGACAAGAAATGTAAGGATATTGATAAAGACAATGAAGATGCAACCTTGAAATTCCAAAACAAAGTACACTTCCTTTGGGAGATACAATTGAAATATCGATGGATATTAAAAATGATGAAAAATTCATTAAGATAGGAAAGTTCCTTCATGATGATGAAGAAGAAGACCATACAACTTTACTTCATGACTTTCTTGAACTTTTTGCATGGACTTATTCAAATACATGCCAAGAATTGATGCTAAGATAGTGACACTTGACATAGTCCTTTCCAAAAATGCTTTACCAGTTAGATAAAAGATACAAAAGATGAATCCTAAGATAGCCTTATTAGTAAAGTCCAAGATTGATAAGCTTCTCAAAGTTGGATTTTGTAAGAAAATATTTTTGCAACCAAATTCTTTCTAGACCTTCTAGGTATTTTCACCTAAACTGGGGAAAGATGGGCCAAAATTCAATGTAAAAATTCAAGCACTAATGTGATATGGATGCAATATGCCTGGGCATGTGCAGGATCATGATGGGCCAAAAAGTGGCGATGTAATGGGTATATGTAGGGTATGTGGTTGATGAATTTTTTTCACCCAAAATTGATGAAACAAAAAGGGTTTTTAAAGGAGATTCTCAATTTTCCACCAATATAAATTATGCTTTACATTGAATTTAATAAATTATTATTATTCATTTTCTATTTGAATTATGACTAAAGTCTTGATTGATAGGTTGATTGAAAATCATTTATAGCTTTCAAATGGTATCATATTTTTTGAATCTATAGCATGCATCATATTCTATGCTTTGCATGCTATAGGATTTAAAAAAATAAATTTCATGAAGTTTTGACCAAGTTAAGGTGGTCAGACATACGAGTTTTATATTTTAAAAGTTGTAATAAAAAATAAATTAATTATTTGCTTCTGGATTTTTTAAATGCATCGAGACATGAGTCCTCTACTTATATGCTAAAATATAAAAATATTATCATTTTATTGTGGTTAGGTTAGTCGGACAGGACATCTACTTCTTATTTTTCCTTGAAGGAATTAAAGTACTACTCCATTGAAATTTCAAATTTTCACCAAAAAGATTTAAAAATAAAATAAAATAAGTAGTTTAGAAACTACATTCAATTTGCTACAAATTCTATTCTTACATATTTTTGAAATAAAATAGTGTAAACATAAAGTTTTGATCATGTTTTTATATGCTTGCAATTAGCTAATTTGTTCTATTTAGTTTTGCATATTTTATCATGGTTAAGTATCTCATAGGGATGTTGAATTTAATATGTTTCAAAACTAACATGATATTATTATGTTAAGATTTAAACATGTTGCAGATTTAGCCTCCACATAAATGGCGCTAGAACGTTATATGACATATTATCCATGACTAATATATCAAATGCTATTCCCTGATTTCCAGATCTAAAGGCAACATCTCCTTTGGCTTTTACCTGCGACATTGTTTTACGCAGTCATGATTGGGAGCTTGAGAGAATTTCATGCCGCGAACTCTTAAAACCCAATAGGCGTTGGATTCAAGATTTTGGCGTTGGATTTTTGTGGTTGTGTTTAGTTTTTCTTTGCTCATACTTTAAGAAATACTTGAGATGCTGATTTGGAGTCCTCAGTCATTAATTGCTAGTCGTAGACTTTGAATGCTAGTTGTAGAGATATGAAATTAGTCTAATCTCAAACAACTCCACAACTAGTAATATACGACATATTTTCTCTTTCTCATTTAAGATTTTTTTATCTATGCACATTTAGAAAAATTGTGCAAGCATGCTATTATTGTTGTTTGTCATATTTCTTTAATGTCTAGATACCATAAGCAAGGGATGATATAATCTTTAATGTTCATAGTCTATTATATCCTTTGATGAATTTTTGTTTGCTATTATTTTTATATGTCAATATCAATACTCATGAAGCAAATACAATTAACATATCATTGTTTGTTTATGATTTGACAGGTGTAACATATCAAGCTAAATGAAAGGGTACATAAATATAGGCACATCAATCTAACTTAGGCGCCTAAAAGTCAAATAGGAATAAGTGCATAAATCTGAACATTTTTTTCTTGAAATCATAAGCTAATTAATCTGCCAGACACTTAAGAAATCTGTTTAAAGGTGTTTGTTCTTTAAATAGCTAATGCTCCTTGAAATCGATGGAAAGTGTTTTTGGTGTGATAATGATTATCTTCAATAAACATGTGTGCACTTCTAAGATGGTGATTGTTTTTAATTGTTGATCAGAATGATGTTTACATAGAATATCACAAAGCTGCTCATAGTTGGGTTGTTGTCTTTTAAATTATAGCCATATTTAGTTGGATAGGGATATTACTCCATTAACAAAAGGTTATATGCTCTTTTGGATGATAATCATTTTGAGATAAGCTTGTGATGATGTTTTGGAAAGATGTTTTTAGCTTGCAAAGATTATCACATCACTTTGATTAATATGATAGTCAATATTTGAAATTGGGAGGGTGCTTTTGAAAGATTTATTCTTTATGGTTGATTTATGGGCTTAATAACTTTAGTCAATATCAAGTGTGAAGGAAGGTGTCTAGCAAGTATGATATCTTTTCAATAAAATCAATATTAAAGCATGATTAAATCATCCTTTTATCATCATTATCACCCAAATCTTGGTCTTTTCATTTGTGATCATGTTATTATTTGAAGTTAATAATCAAAATGAGTTTAATGTTTTGATCCTCACACGAGTGTATTTTTCTTGATAGGGAAACAAAGGAAAACAAAGGAGAACAAAGAAGGCAAAAGGAAGATGAAGGAAAGGCAAGGAGGGATTTTTCATTTGCACAAGGAGCTTGCTAGAAGTAATCTTTGAAGAAACTTGGAGGAAATTTGAGCATCAAATTTGAAACTTAAAATCATTTTTTAATGCTCGGGGATTCCATCTTACGCCTTAATTTTCTATTTTAGGCTAACTCATATTTGGTTTTGGGTTTTAAAATGAACATTATCTAGGCTTTCAATTTTCATTGCGAAAGGGTTAAAATGAACTTTTGGCAACATTGAGTAGATTTTGTTCAAAGTTAACAATTGAACAAGGTAAGTTATCACATTTCTTTTGGTGCTTTAAAAATGAACTCACAATTGCTTTGAAAGGTTAAAATGAACATGTGTCTTTTATGCGTTGTAATCTATTTTGCAAAATAATCTCATCTAAAAAGGCGTATGCACTTCTCTCGCACTTCACGACGATATTGAGAATCAAAAGAGTATTTTTTATGACATTAAGTTGCATAAAAGATTGCCTCCACACTTCATTTTGGGTTTAAAAATTGAACAAAATCTTGTGCGAGTGTGGATAAATTTATTGCATATGTTCTCCCTTTGTTTCCAAATAAGGGTTGATCGAACTATGAACAATTTCTTTGCTTTTGTTTATCTTAGAGGGCCCGCCTTGGGGAAAAGGTACTCACCCAAGGGAACGACTCAACTGGTAAGACTTTGAACTCGAGAGTATTTCCAGCCAGGATATAAAATGTGGGTATTGGAAGAAACACCAATATCATGCAGTTGATTCCGACGAGGTGGATCTAAAAGGGGACTCTCGCCGTATGGGTCAATCTCCACGAATGGAAAGTCTAAAATAAAACCCTTGTTTGTAGTGGCCTATTAACTCATTCAATGAGTTTATCAAAGTGGTGCATTGGAACTTAGATTTCAAGAAGTTACTTGCCATATCCGATCTTGTTTGAAATATAGAGGTTAAGACTTCATTCTTAACATACCTTTATATTTTTTCCTTGGTTGCATGTAAAATCATCTCTTCTACTATGAAGGGCATGAGGCAAGCCCATCAAGAAAAATGTACCAATTGAGCTAGGATGTTATATTGCTTGTGAGTCAGTTTGAAAACACAGTGCTTTGATCAAAAACATTGGAAAACCAACATTCAACATGAGCATCAAATCTCAAACCCTTTAGGAGAAGCAAATATCCTTGAAAAAATTTACATGTTATTGCTTTCCCTTGGGATTCGTATCCTTAGAGTCTTCTAAAAATTTGGATTTCATCTCAATTTTCTCCTACTAAGGTCAAGAATAGGTAACTTGTGCCCCAAATTTCCTTGGTTTCCGCATAATACACTTTGCGGGATAAGGGGAAAGTTGAGACATTTGACATCTAGATTCAAAATCTAATCAAGAGAGTGTTTGTGGTAAAAATATTCCATTAAGCAAAGATTAAATCAATTGGAACCCACATATGTTCTTGGCATCTTTTGGTCATATGGTTTTCATGCAAGCATTGATCTTTTGATTTCAAATTACTTTTAGAGAAAGGCATGTTCTTCACTATCTTGGTCTCAGAAAAAATTCCTTCTTAGGTTCATTTAGGATCAAAATCAAACACTTCATCCATCGAAACATTTATCATCTTCATTGCACAAACAACTTTAGAGCTTTGGAAACATCATTCTAGACTTGGGTAAATCATCAAAATCTAAACCATCTTGTTTAGTTGGGTGTATGGGAATGCATCCTTTCTCATACATTTAATTGAATTATCAATCCTTTGAACAAGTTCATCCTAAAAATCACATCCAACATCTTAGGGTTTACAATTTCATTATCCAATCAAATCAATCAAAATCAAGCCCTAAGTCTAGCATTGATCCAAAGTTCCTAAACATTCAACACTCATATCATTCACCCCTTTTCAATCTCCATCTCATCATTGGTCCTAAATCCATTAGAGGTCAACGAGGTCAAAACACAAGAGGAACATGGAATATAAACTTGATCCATACATCATGAGTAATCCAAGTCAACTAAGTTATCAAGGCCTTACAACGCTGATTGATTATGAACACTCACATCTATACAAACCATACATGGGATCATTACCTTCTATAAATGTCAATGGCACAACAAGTGTGAGTATGCCCAAATCAAAGATTGGAACACATTTCCTAATGGTAGATCTAAATCCAAACCTACAAGTCTTTCAATCGAACAATCAATGCATGAGCCTTCAAATGAACAACATCATCCCACCAAATCCCTACATGCCAAATGAGCATGTACCAAGTACAATTTTTCCAAACATGAATCTGGAAAAATTTGGGATAAATATGTTTGAAAATCATACGAATATTGTTCAAAATCCAAACAAGATGTTAACGAATCCAATTCAAGGTAACACCATGTAAAATCAAAGTTACCTAAATCAAGGCAATCTGATTCCCAACATCAACAATGTTCAATTTCAACCTATCATGCCAAATCTGAACATCATCCCAAATCAGAACATTGTCCAAAATCAATTTTTCCATGATCCCATAAAAAACCACAAGTATTCATCCCAAATATGCTTGAACAAAAACCAAATGAACAATATTAAGGGAGTCAAGATCAAAATCAAGATCAAATTTGGCGAGATCAAATTGCTACACTTACCAAAATAGTTGAGTCATTATGCCAAGAGCCATCTCCACCACCATTACCCATATCAACATCATTCCTTGGTTTAGGGCTTCCCCCTTTACCTAGCACCAATCACTCCATCCAAATCAATCCACCTAACACCAATCAAGCCATCACATCAAATCCTTTGAATATACTATTGACATCGCACCAACAGAGGGTATCTAATCAAATGACAAAATCAATCCTGAAAAATCAAAACACGATCTCCCAAGGACCTATCACCTTAGTCATTCCAACCATCACTATCCCTTCAATCATTCCAACCACCACTATCACACCCATCGCATCTCAACCCCTCACTACCATGATCACTCTGAGTGTATCTCAACCACTTGTCACTACATCCAACACAATTTTGAATCTACCACCACTACCACCATAACCAAATGCAACAATACAATATAACATTGTGCTAAAAGCTGACCAAGCCTACCAAAAGCTCATTCAACAATATCTAGCCACACAACAAGAAACACAAGCTCAACAAGCCTCTCAAGCTACCCAACAAACACAAGCACAAACACGAAAAAATGATAACTATTGGGGAGAACGATGAACATTCAACCACTGGTGATAGCATTGACAATCTCCCCACTACAATGGATGAAATCAATGATCAAGATCAATCCATCAAAGAGCACATTGAAGATGTTTCCACCTCATCCAACAATCAAATTGTCATACATCAAGAGAAACTTTTTAATCATGATCAAAATACACCAACAATACCCAACAATGATCCAATTCAAGAAATGTCAACAAAATTTGACCCTATGGTTGAAGACATTGGGAATCCCTCCACTACAGTGGATGAAAGCAATGATCAAGATCAATCCATCAAAGAGCACATTGAAGATGTTTCCACCTCATCCAACAATCAAATTGGCATACATCAAGAGTCACTTTTCAATCATTATCAAAATACACCAACAATACCCAACAATGATCCAATTCAAGAAATGTCAACATCATTTGACCCTATGGTTGAAGACATTGGGAATCCCTCCACCACAATTGTTGAAAACAATGATCAAGACCTATCCATCAATGAGCACATTGAATATGTTTTCATCTCATCTAATGACCAACTCATCATACATCAAGAGCCACTTTTTAGTGATATATTTCAAGGAGTGTTAGGATTATTTGATCCTATTGACATAATGCAAGATCCGTTGACCTATGATCATGTTGAAAATGTCTCTACATCACCTTATGAGTTAGAGGACATATCTCAAGAATTCATTCCAAAGCATGATCAACATCTTTCACCAAAGTCTAGTAGTGGTCCTTTCCAAGACATGTTGACCCCCTTTGACCTCATGGTTATAGATACTAAAGGAACCCTAAACTCGACACTTGAGGATATTGAACCACTTACCATGTCTAATGATGACATCAAAGAACCCTTTTTAAGCAATCCATCCTTTGAAACTGATCCATGTCAAGAACTTGATCCAAAGCATGTCAAAAGCAACCCTGAAATCATTCAAGATCAAGAATTTGTATCTTCAAGATACTACAATAATCTAATGGAAACTCTCCTATCTATGCAAGATGATCACATCCATGTAGCACATAATCCTCCATCTAACCATGAGTTCTTTCAGCGGATGGACACATAGATGATCTTCATTCAGAATAGGATTCCTTTACTCCTAATATTATTACAGAAAAAGAGCAGGTTATTGATTCATATAGTCAATAGAGTTGTCAACATAAGGATTAAATATATCCAAAATTCAGACTGAGCACATCATGTATGAAGATATCCAACAGTATCCACTCAAGGAAACATGTCAGATAGAACAAAATATTCTAGAGTTAGCAGAGCAAAAAATTGAACTAACGTAATCTACAATGGCTATTTATCAGAGAATGCATTCTAAAAAAGAGCTCTTGAAACAAACGGAATGAAAGCATGAAGGTAGTACTTCCACAGTACTGGGGGAAACTTCGTCTCAAGCAAGCATCAACATAGGGAGCACGAAGAGTCCTTGTGATGAAACCGATGTCAATACTACAACCAGTCGTGTCATGAATCTTCATCCACCCATCACCCCATCCATGAATTGGGACCAACATCAAAAGAAAGAATTGAATCAGAGTACGAAGAATGTTATCAAAGAAATAGAAGCTAAGAAGCATAATGGAAAAATCAAATACAAATGGATACCAAAACATATGTAAAGAAATATTATCCTTATCAAACTCCATTAGTCAAAGAAACTATGGGGAAAAATAAAAAAGGGAAAAGTATCCATCAAAGATGCCCACAAAAGCAAAATCAGGCTTTTCAAGCGACGTACAAAGTGTATCAAGCAGTTGGTCCTAATTCCACATACACTTTCATATATACCCATCATTGCTCATCTTCCCAAGTTTGGAGAGTCAAAGATTCCAAGCTGTCAACCAATCCATATTTTATGATCCCTAAACATAGTCCATCCACGCCTCCATGCATAATATCCAATTCTCACATTGACCATGTATTGGCAATGACCCTTCATCATAAGGATTCTGAAGGCACTCTATTGCGATGTATTCACCAAGAAAAGTCAACTCCAACACCAACGAAGCAGATTAGGAATCTCAAAAGTTGCATTCAAGTGCACATATCTTAGCAAAGCAGCTCCTTAAAGTAGGATATCGCTAGCACATTATGATAGGGGTATCTACATCAACAATACCTTGTGATTTAGCATGAGCTTAAAATCTTTTAGAAAAAATCAAAAAATAAAAAATATGAAAATCCAAAAAAATTAGAAAAGGGATTGAAAATAGTAAAAATAAAAAAATCATCCTCTAGTGAAAACCACTACAGTGGCGCTTTGGGCAAGACCATGACGAAAACCTAGAAAATAGGTGTCATGTGTAGAATTGAGCATCTATGTGTGCCAATTCACGTGAAAGCATCTCATCCCATTCATAATAAATCCAGTATTCCATCTGTCTTATCCATAATAAATCCATTCATTCATGAACCATTTATCAAATCCATTCACATATATCTGCATCCATAGTCCAAGTTATCGTGATCTTGATGAAATTTTGGGGCACACTTTACACTTTCTTATGGTAAACATCTTGACATGGGCCATTTTCATTGATCCTATCCTATGCAGCATTATCTAAGCCATGAAGCATTATCCAAATGAGCATTCTTTATCCAAACACCTTATCTTATCGCAAGATAATCCTTGGCATCCTTTGCATGCTTACCATATCCATCCATCCATACACCTATCTGAGCATCCATCCTTAACATTCCATACATTGCTAGACACTAGGGGAAGATATTTACATCTTTCTTTGGGAATAAATCTTGATCCATATCCTCCAACTTATGTGGTGATCCGAACATTAGAAAACATGAAATCAAATTGGTCAAACCACTCGTGAGAAAAAATCCAAATCACTAGCCCATGGCATATGTTGATGAGAAGACATTCCTTGTCGGTCTTCATCTTTCATCGAACATCAATCCAAACAATCGATATCAATCACATCTAATTTTCATTGCAATGTCACATCAAATCATTCAAACAAATTTTGTTCCAAATCAAGCTTCATCAATCTTGATCAATCAAATCCAATTAATTCATCATCATCCTGGGATATCCTTCCCAATCTTTGTGTTTCTCAACACTATCCTTGCATTGTTGTGTATCCTCAACAATGTTATCATTATCAATCCCACATCATCTTGGGATATCCATCTCAATCCTCATGTTTCTTAACACTATCCTTGCATTGTTGTGGATCCTCAACAATGTTATCATCATCAATCCTGATCAATCAAATCTTTGCATTGTTGTGTATCCTCAACAATGTTATCATCATCATCAATCCATCGATCTAATCAATCAACCTTAGCTTGGTTTTTAGCAAAATCCCCAAATAGAGCACTGGTATCATCACACATATCCATATCCAAATTGTCAAAATCATGTGAAAATCCAAAAACACTCAAAAAGTCAGAAAAATATCAAAAACATTGGAATCCGAACTACGTCGTCTCTGAGCTTAAATGTAGGCAAGGCTCATCTTTGATCAGCCCTCGAGACATCAAAATCCAAAAACATTCAAAAAACACAAAAAACAAAACATTCAAAACACCAAAATCCAAAAAACATTCATAAAATCTCGGAAAACCCCAAAACATCAAAAAATCAAAAATCAAAACATTTGTAAAAATATCAAAAAATACCAAAAACAACCTCAAAACTTTCCAAAAACATCAAAAACATCCAAATATTTGAAAAAATCTATCTGTCTCATCTCGCTTTCACTCGAAATAATCAATCGTCCATAATAAACTGATCGTCACCTTCATCCTTTGGCAACACAAAGAAAAACAATCATAGCAGTCAACAAAAGCAAGTTTCAATCGTAAAATCAAAATTGAAACAACAAACTTTTAAACACAAAATCAAACTCTTGATTATTTTCAGACATGTCAATCAAACTTATATCAACAGCCTATCGATCAACTTATCAACCCATCATCATCCTATACAATCCATGTCCTAGGATATATTGTTCTAACAATGGGCATCATTTTGGATATTACTTTGGATTCTTATCCTATCAAAACAAATCCCTTTTGGCTAGAGATATGAAGAACATTGAATTGTTTATGTACTTAGTCTTTTCTTTTGATTTATCTTATTGCACTCATTACAAGGACCTCTCGATGATATTCTAATGAAGTATTTAGAGAGATAGGAATGGGGCAATGATCATTATCTTTTATCTATTGTGCTTGTTGGACGTTCTTGTAAAATAACTTGGTGAATACTTATTTTTTTAGGTGCATCCTAGCAAGGTTTCCATATGTCAAGTGTGAACAAGAATACTATTTGTCGAGTCAAAGTCCATCACACTAAGTACAATGCCATCATGGTCCTTTATACCTTGATGCATCGTACTTATGCATGTTATCAAACATAAGGTAAGTAGCCCTTTTAAATTCCCAATCCTTGATAAGAAAATTATCATCATCTATCATCATCATCATCTCTAATAAAGTCTCATCAGATCATGGACTTGTTGGATCCTCTTGTCATCATATCATTCCTAATTTCATCTTTTTTCGCACTAACATCACATCATGAGTAGTTCATCATCATCACTAGTGCATCCATCCTGCATCCACAAATCATTAGCATTCAACATATCATCTCACACGCATGTTCATCATCATAATATAGATTTGTTAGTCTAAGCATCTCATAAAATCATGCATTTGCAAAAAATATTCATTAGGCATTATCACATCATCCATCATCACATCATATCATCATTTAAGTTGTTTAATATAATATAAATTTGTTATTCTAAGCATCTTAAAATCATCTCATTTGCATCATCATCATAACCATCTATCTTGAACCTCTTTATAGTGAGATCAACCCTCAAATTGAATGTTTTTGGTCGATCTCTCAAGGGGGCAATGTACTAGTGTACTTCTTTCCGCTGAGGCATCCAAAAAAATAAAATAAAAATTCAATTTTGATCACAAAAAGTTTATTCTTTGAACCAACACAACAAGTACATTGCTTCAAAGAGGGGGAAAATGTAGACATGCAAAATTGACATAATGCATTTGATTAGGTCATATTCATCCATTCATCAAATAAATCAAGTTTATTTATCAATCTCCTAAAGTCACCAACTTATATTAAATAAATCAACTTGATCCTAACATCACCCTCCTTGATTAAATAAATCAAACCTTTATTTAATTAAGTCTGAAATCACCTTCCATCCTTTTTTATTTAAATAAATTAAAGTATTTAAATCAAATAAGTCAAAAGCATCTAATCATCATCTAAGTTAAGCTAATCCTGATTGATCTAATCTAACCACACATCCTCTAGTTTTTCCCACTTGCACCAATAAATCATTTTAACTCATTTATAAATTCATCATTTTCCCTCAACAAAGCACCTTTTTGGAATATTCCCTCAAGTTTGAATATGAATAAAAGTTGACTTACAGTCCCTTCCAACATTGCAATAACTTCTCTCTTTCATGTCCCCCTCTCAACATTTAATTCATAAATCCAAATTTGAATCTCCCTCTCTTGGGCACATTGGCCAAAAATTGCACATTTCTCAACCACTTACAAATTGACAAGTAGATCCATCTCATTGGCCAAATCTTTATCCCACATTTCTCTCTCAAAAGCATTCTTTCAACTTGAGAATCTTTAAATAGAGGCTTCATCCTTCAACAAATCCTCCAGAATCTTAGCATTTCATCCACAAATCCTATGTAAAGTCACTCTCTTCATTTGAGAACTGATTTTTCCCATCTTACTCCATCTTCAAAGAATTTTATCATTTAGCTTATCTTAGCAAGGATTGGGAAATGGCTTCTTTCCATAGAAGCACCAATCCAATATGAGATAAAGTTTTGATCATGTTTTTATATGCTTGCAATTAGCTATTGTTGTTCTATTTAGTTTTGCATATTTTATCATGGTTAAGTATCTCGTAGGGATGTTGAATTTAATATGTTTCAAAACTAACATGATATTATTATGTTAATATTTAAACATGTTTCAGATTTAGCCTCCACAAATAGATAACTTTTCAATATTTTATGTCAAGTTTCTTAACTCTAATTTTTCTAATTTTTTCGCCACTTAAAGGCTTATTCTTTTCATGATGATCCTACACATACCTGCCTAGCTAAGATGATCTAAATGTAAAGGATTGAAAAAGAAAAGGTGATCATCAATGCTAAACCTAAGAAATGTGAGTTGTTTGAAAGCACATTGTGATATGCAAAAAGACCTAGAAATGAAAGTAAACTGTAACAGAAATGAATGAAACTAAATGTGTACACCCGATAACTTGCTAGAGATTAGAAATGACTTTTGAAATGTTGTTGATGTTGAAAATTTGGCCTATTGGGTGAATTAGTTCTAGATCTAGGAAACTGTTCCAGAGCATGTTTCAGATAAATAGGTATCCAAAACTACAAAAAACACTTTTCAGGACTAGCAGTGAGACTCATTCACCACTAATGGTGAATCAATGCACTTTTGAATTTCTAAAAATTTGAAAGTGGAAACTAAATCCCTTAGTCTGCACTTTAGTTCTTGATAGGTGTCTACCTCTGAAAGTCTAATTTCTAGCACTAAAAGTAACTTTTAGTGGATACGTTTCCTTGGTCAACAAGAAGAGGTCTTAAAAAAATATTCAACTTGGTCTTTAATGATTTCCAGGTCTTCAAGATGCCTAAATATGCAAACACACAAGAAAATAGAGAAATGTTGGATGTTAGGGCATTGGGGTTTTCCTTTGTCAAGCTCCTTTTAGATAATTAAACTAAAATATATAAATCGTGTAATGAAGCATGAAATAATGGAGTTAGTACCTTTCCATAATGATTTATCTTGATTTTCTACAACAATAGATGGATAATTTTCCCTTGAATGTCTAAAAAATGATCTTGAATGAGTTGGAATGTTAAAACCCTACCATGCTTGAGAAGAATAATGAATGATGAGTGAAGAATGAATGAATTGGTTCTGAAGTAGGGTTTAGAAGCTTGTTTTTATAGTTAATCCACCTAATTTTTCTATTAATTTAATCCCAAGGATGACATGGAGAAAAAATAAACTTGAAACCTAATTTTTCCCGCTTAAAACCTAAAAATGGCTCCAATGGGACTCATTCACCATGAAGGGTGAATGGGTCCCACCTGTATGGGATTGATTCACCCTTAATGGTGAATGGGTCTAACAGGGGCCATTCTACTAGCTGGAATTCCAGGAAGTAAGGAAATTAGGTTTATATGCTAACTTTTTTGGTTATTTCATCCAATTATGCCTCATGATGTGCAATATGGGGTCATAGGCGCCTATTAATGATGATGAAAAGGGTAAACAAGGCCAAGGACACAAATTTCAATCTGAAAGTGTGATTAAATACACTTTACATCATTAGAATATGGTCCATACAATCTTGAAAGGAACAACATCCAATGTGAATGTATAAGACACATTACAACACTAGATTAAAGATTAAGTTTATTTCACAAGCCTTCTATTTTATAATATTGAATTAATGGGAAAATAGGTCCATTAGTCTAGAAAAGTGTGAAAGTATTTTACAACACTTTACAACACCCTTACAAGACATCGTTAAATGCATTTTATTTAGTTTGCAAGGGTCCAAGGCCTAGTGTAGACATGTAGAACACTTTAAAACACCAAGTCAAGGCCTCATTAAGTCCAATTTATCATCAATTTTTCCCAAATCAAGTAAGCAAAAAGGGATATTTTTGCTGTGTCCATAGTTAGCCCCCAATTTAGTGAGAGGATGAACTTGCTTCAAACTCACACTAAAGTAGACATTCAAGAAGGATCCAATCATACCAATGCTAATGGTCTAGGATGACAAAGATGAAGGAAGCGATCAAGCCCCTAAGATCTAATATCTTAAGTAAAGCCAACATAAATACAAAAGGACACACATAAGGTGAATGATATGCAGTGAAACAAGATACATGATCATGCAATGGAAAGAACTAGAGAAATGAAAATGAGGTGGATGAAGCTTTGACCATTTTTCCAATATGATGTGGGTTAGATCTAGGCTATTTGTCTTAAACAAAAATGTATACTCACTCTGGAGTGATGAAACTCATAGCTATCTCTTGAGAGATAAATACCAAAGGTGAGAAACATACACTCACAGTTGGTATGTACTCACAAACACATAGGGGGCTTTGGGGAAAAGTCATACCTTGAAATGGGATTCCCGCTCAACCATACCAAAGTTATACCTCCTGATAAATTTGATAAGGCGCCACAATGAAAATGAGTTTTGAGCTCTATGATATAAGAAAAACTTCATATGCTTGACACTCATAAACATTGTAAATGCAAAATAGTTTTGGGAATTTTCAAAGGGATTTTTCTTATCTCATGCAATGTCTCATCTTATGGAACATTTTTCTTAAAATTTCCAAGAGAGGAAAAGTGCATATGGTGTCATCTTGTTTCCAAGAGAGGACAAGTGTAATGTCTCATCCTAGGAAACATTGTACATAATGTTTCCAAGAGAGGAAATCTCAAGAAAAATAAAATAACACAATGAAATGTGAGTGTTGGTGTATGCCCCCACTTTAAAGTGGTTTCTAACACCATTACTGTGAGAAATTACTTTAAAGTAGAAGAAGACATGAGAGCTTACTCAGAAAGCCCTATGCCAAGTCATTTGTTTTTGATAATCTACGTCATGAAAAAGGTAGTATGGCACATGTGAGCCAACTTAAGGAACGTTGACCACATCCCAAGCTTGCTCTTTATGTTCATGAAAGTTTAATGGCTAGCCAAAAGAGACAATGATAGGTGACACATGAGCACAAGGATACCTAACCCCTTGCCCCCACTTAGTGTAGGTGAAGGGTGAGTAAAAAATGATTGATAATATGCATACAAGAGTGAAAATCAATATCAATTAGAGGAATGAGGTGCCCCCATATAAGGAAGAACACCAAACTCCTTAAGATGTTGGATTTTATGATTCAAAGCGTTACATTAATTAGTGGAATGACCATGAACTCTATGATATGCACAAAATGAATTCTTGTAGTAACATTTCTTTCGAGTTCTTGGAGGAAGGGATATCAAGTGATCATAGAGGAGTCTCGACACGATACCCTCTTGATCTATGGTAGAAGGTGGTCCTATGGTTTTATTGAAAGATACATCTTGCTTAGTATGAGTTTTCATACCCACACAAGACTCTTTAGTTTGCAAGATTTTGTTTTCTCCTGTATAGGAGGGTGTAAAATCTAATGAATTCAACTCATTAGTGTTTTGTGAGATGAGCAAAGAGTTTGTTGTTTGTTTCATGTTTTGTAAAGGATGACTTTTAAGACCACTAGTGTTGATGAGTTTAGAATGTATGACTGTTAAGGTGATTTAGGGGTATGATATGTGAGAGTATTGATGTTGAGTGAAGGCTTGGAGATCTCTATCAAAGGACTTAACCAACACCATAAGTTGTTTGTTGTGTGATAGGATCTATAGGGTTGTGGTTACATTTTTTGTTAGAACCACATCCTTTTCCATTGCACCCAAGTTGTTTCATAAGTTCATAACCTCATACATAAAGATTTTTCATTGCTTTTGGATTGGATTGTTGGTCATTGTTGTGTGAGTTGCTTCTTTGTCTAAATTGGTTGAGGTGGATGCTTTGGAAGGATCATCTGAGCTTTTTGTTGACATGACTACTTTTTTCGTTTCCCCTGTTAGAGGCCTTGTTTATGACCATGAATGTTGGTGTGAAGTCTAAGGAACCCTAATCATCATTTAATAGCTTTGTGTGTTGTTATCTATTTTTTTATTGTATGAGTTCCACATGTGTAGTTGATGTTGATGTGTTTAAGGGATATTCTTTGTGTTTCTCAAGCTATAATCCACTATAACGCTTAGGATTGGTTTCAAGGGTGTATACTTTGTTGTTGTAAATGTATTTCATTTTTTGATGAAGAGTGGAAGGCACACCATTCATTTCATGAATCCAAGGTCTACCTAAGATGATATTACATGAAATTTCATGAGGCATAACATGGATTGGTGTATTCAATGTGGCCACAGCTCCAACTTGAAGAGGTATAATGATCACTCGAGCGGTTTCTTTTCAACATTGTGAAACCCTTTACTAGATAAAGGATTAAGTTGAATGTTTGATTGATCAATGCCAAGCCTATTCAGAAGGATCACACTACACACATTAAGGGAAAAACCATTATCTACAAGAGTTATCATTATATTTGTGGTATTGTATTGAGCTATGATCATGAATGCATCATTTTTTTTTGCACATCCAAAGAGGGGAGTTCACATTGGTGGAAAACAATGTCATTGTTGTGTCCATGAATAATGGCTACTATTTTAGTTGGTTGAGCATTAGAAGGGATAGGAAAAAATTTTAAGGCCATTTAAAGCATAGTGTGATAGGTAGGTGAATTTTGAAGAAGGTCACAAAGGGATATCTTTATAGGAGTTCTCTTAAGTTGTTCGACAAGGTAATACCCCCTTAATCAAGGAGCACTAGGCAGTATAGAATTGGGAAAAGCTAAGGAGGTTGTGGTTGGTTATGGTGGTCATGGATTATTTTGAGTGTTATATGAATGATAAATGGTATTATGACTCAGATGTTGTGAAACATTATTCTAAGGTGGGTAAAGGGTAAACTCGGGTTTAGGTGGAGGTGGAGGTTTATGTGATGGTGGGTAAAGGATGAGTTTAGGTTGACGAGTTTATTGTTTGTGTGAAGGGGGGTAAAGTATGAGTTGAGGTTGAATAATATTAACATCCCTTGGTGAATGAGAGTCTAAAATGGTCTTTGCATCTTCTTTGAAGGGCATAATATCATTATTGTCAATGTTAGCCTTGTCTTGCATCATGATATTCTCCCGAGAAGGAGAGTTTTTAGGAGAACAACAAACCACATGTTCTTAAAACAAGTAAGGCATGGTTCTTCTAAAATAACTTCATCGCAAATAAGGTATTTATTAATGGTGGAAATCATTTGATTATTAATAGTGGGGAGATTAGAAGAAGATTCTATTTGATTTTCATACTTCTCTAAGGTCTCATTAACTTGTTCCATATTATCTACCCTAATAGGAGAGCTTGTAATATGTTCACCAATAGCCTCATCACAAGTAGGGGAGGCATCAAGAGAAGGACCATTATGATTTTTATAGAGATTATTCAAAATGGTAGGAGCATTAGGAAGGGGAGGATCAAGGTTCTCATGATTCTTAATAGGTGCATCTTATAACACCAACCTATCCTCTTTGCATGAAGGGGGGGGGGGGAATTAGGAGAAGGGAAATTTTGATTGTTACGGTTATGGAGACTAGGTAAGGTGATGTGTAGAAATGTTTTGATGATCTCATGTTCCTATTGTCTAATGTATTCCAAAGGGGGATGAGGAGAGGGACAATCAAGACCCTTAACACTTCTATATTCTTTCACCAAGATACCTTTGTCACTAATAGGTGAGGTATCAGGAGAAGAACAAGTATGATTCTTATAATTGTCTACACGACCATCCTTGCCAACATGAAATGTAATATTACGGATTAAATCAATGGTTTAATCAAATCTATGACTAACATGTTTCTCAATGATGTCATGTTTGTAATAAAAATTGAACTCATTAAGAAGGGATGTTGTACTTATACAATCCATTATTGACCAAATCAAAGCCACAAATTTTGAAAGAAAACATTCTAAAATGGAAAAGAAAAGAAAGTGAAATGCAATGATGAAAAAGGAAAGAAAGTGCAATGCAATGATGAAAAAGGAAAGAAAGTGCAATGCAATGATGAAAAAGGAAAGAAAGTGCAATGCAATGATGAAATGTTGAAATGTTATTTTCAAATGTATAAAAGGAAAATTTCTAATTACATTATGCAATAATTTTAAAGATGAAATGTTGGAAATGCCAATGTGAATTTAAACAATACATGAAATGAGCTAATTTAAGCTAGATCTAATGAAATGCATGCTATAGAAACTCAGGTAATTAATACAGGTAGGTAATGGCACCAAAAAAAATATTAAAAATAGGGTTTTTAGTTTTGTTAAAGGCAGTTTCAGGGGTGAAAAGGGACTGATTTTCCCAAGGTGGCGAATGAGTCCCAATAGGGATTTTTTTTCAGAGTTTTTTAAAAAATTTGAGGTATTTTGATGTTTCTTGTGCTCTATGATGTAGACCTAAGATGTAAATGTAGAATTTTAGAAATTATCAACTTTTTTAAACCTATATTCACTTTCACTAATGCAAGATTTGAAACCCTAGAATGCCACTTAACTAATGCAACATGTAATGCAAGATAATTCTAGGCTAATTAAGGACCCCAAATCATAAAAGAAAATATTCTAAATTCAGGTTCACCAAAATGTAAACAAATATTTTGGCACCTGAATGCTTTCTATCCCTTCTAGGGTTTTTCACCTAAAAAGGGGAAAGATGGGCCAAAATGCAATGTAAACATTCAAAAATTAATGTGATATGGATGCAATATTCCTAGCTGCTCCAAGATGATCTAAATATAAAGGACTAAAAAAGAAAGGTGATTTTCAATGCTAAACCTAAGAAATGTGGGTTGTTTGAAAACACATTATGATATGCAAAAAGACCTAGAAATGAAAGTAAATTTTAACACAAATGAATGAAACTGAATGTGTGCACTTAAGAACTTGATGGAGATTGGAAATGACTTTTGAAATGTTGTTGATGTTGAAAATTTGGCCTACTAGGACTCATTTTCCATTTTGGGTGAATTAGTCCCTGATTTGGGAAACTGTTATGGAACCTGTTTCAAACAAATGGGTATCCAAACTTGTAGAAAGCACTTTTCAGCCCTAGTAGTGGGACTCATTCACCACTAATGGTGAGCTAGTCCAATTTTGAATTTCTTAAAATCTAAAAGTAGAAACTGAAGCCCTCAGTTTGCACTTTGGTTCCTAATAGGTATCTTCCTCTAGAAGTCCGATTTCTAGCACTGAAAGTGACTTTTAGTGGATATTTTTCCTCGGTCAACAAGAAGAGGTATTCAATAAATTTTAAACTTTATCTTTACTGATTTACAGTTCTTCAAGATTCCTAAATCTATAAACACATAAGAAAAGAGAGAGAAATGTTTGATGTTTGGGCATGGGGGTTTTCCTTGGTCAAACCCCTTTTAGGTAATTAAACCAAAATGAAGAAATGATGTAGTGAAGCATGAAACAATGGAGTTAGTACCTTTCCATAATGTTTGATCTTCATTTTCTGCAACAATAGGGTATGTGTAGCATCGTGATGGGCCAAAAAGTGGCGATATGATGGGTATATGTAGGGTATGTGGCTGATGACTTTAGTTTTACCCAAGATTGATGAAATAAAAAGGTTTTTTAAAGGTGATTATCATATTTCCACCAATAAAATTATGCCTTAATTTGAATTAAATATTTAAATATTATTCATTTTCTATTTGAATTACGAGTAAAGTCATGGTTGATAGGTTGATTGAAAAACATGTATAGCTTTCAAATGGTATAACATTTTTTGAATTTGAAACCTGCATCACATTCTATGCTTCACATACTATAAAATTAAAAAAAGAAAAATTGAATTTCATGAAGTTTTGACCAACTTAAGGTGGTCAGACATATGATTTTTTATATTTTTTAAAATTTGTAATAAAAGATTCATAATTAATTATTTACTTGGAAAAAAATTATAAAAAACATGCATCACATCAAGACATGAGTCCTCTACTTATATTTAAAATATTATCATTTTATTGTGGTTAGGGTGGTCAGACATACACCTACATCTTATTATTTCCCTGAAATTTAAGTAGTACTACATTGAAATTTCAAATTTTAACCAAATAGATTTTTTTTGTTAAATAAACCTAGTAGTTTAAAAACTACATTCAATTTGCTACAAATTCTATTCTTACATAGTTTTGAAATAATATATATTACTTATTCAAATTTTTATGTCAAGTTGCCTAACTTTGATTTTTCTAAATTTTTCGCCACTTAAGGACCTATTTTTTCCATGATGATCCTGAACATACACAATAGATGAAGAATATTCCCTTTAATTTTTGAAAAATGATCTTTAATGACTTGGAATGTTCAAACCCTAGCTCTCTTGAGAAGAATAATGAATGATGAGTGAAGAATGAATGAATTAATTCTAAATTAGGTTTTATAATCTTGTATTTATAGCAATCCACCTAATTTTCCCCTTAATTTGATCCCCAAGGATGACATGGAGAAAATAAATAAACTTGAAACCTATTTTTTCCTCCTCAAAACCTAAAAATGGCTCAAATGGGACTCATTCACCATGAAGGATGAATGGGTCCCACCTAGATGGGACTGATTCTCTCCTAATGGTGAATGGGTCCCATAGGGTCCATTCTGCTAGTTGGAATGCCAAGAAGTAAGGAAATTAGGTTTATATGGTAATTTTTTTAATTATTTAATCAAATTATTCCTTGGGAAGTATAATATGGGATCATAGGGGCCTATTAATGATGATATAAAGGGAAAACAAGGCCAAGGACACAAAGTTCAATGTGAAAGTGTGATTAAATATAGTTTACATCATTAAAATAGGGTTCATACAACATAGAAAGGCACAACATCCAATGTGAATGTATAAGACACATTACAACACTAGATTAAAGATTAAGTTTTGTTCACAAGCATTCTATTTTATAATGTTGAATTATGGGGAAAATAGGTCCATCAATCTAGAAAAGTGTGAAAGTATTTTACAACACATTACAAGACATCATTAAATGCATTTTATTCAGTTTTCAAGGGTCCAAAACCTAGTGTGGATTTATAGAATAGCTCACAACACCAAATCAAGTCCTCATCAAATCCAATCTATCTTTAATTGTTCTCAAATCAAGCAAGTAGAAAGGGATACATTTTTTTTTTCACAGTTTTATGCACCCTACAAATTATTCCCCTTGGATCTCAAACATTGTTGTAGTCGTTAAACCTGATAATCGTATTATGGTCTGTATGGACTTTCGTGATTTAAATAAAGAATCTTTAAAAGATGATTTTCCCCTTTCTAATATTGACACAATAGTGGAATGAACTATGGGACATGCTTTGTTGTCATTCATGGATGGATTTTTTTGGATACAATGAAATCTCCATCAACCCTTAAGATCAATACAAAATAAAATTTTCTACAATTTGGAGCACATTTTGTTCGGTAGTCATGCCTTTTGTATTGAATAACACAAGCCCAACATATCAATGAGCTATGAAATTGATATTTCATGATTAGATACATAAAATTTTGGAAGATTATGTTGATGATATCCTCGCCAAATATTTAAATCAGCAAGAAAATGTGAGTATCCTTCAAAAAATATTTGAGCAAATGAAAAAATATAACATGAGATTAAATTCAAAAAAGTGTGTCTTTGGAGTAGATAGTGGATTTATTTTAGGTTTATAGTATATCACAAAGGAATTGAGGTGGACATGAAGAAAATTGATTCTATAGTTAACATGCCACATCCTAGAAACATTTCATAATTGTGCACTTTACAAAGAAGAATTAATGCTATCTATCATTTTTGTAGCATCCCTAGTAAACCAAATATTACCTTTTACACATCTTCTTAAGAAAGAGGTTTAGTTTAATTGCAATAATTATTACAAATATGATTTTAAGAGTTTGAAATATTACCTTGCTACTCCACCTATTTTATAAGTCGCTATTGAAAAAAAATATTTTATCATTTATATAATAGCATTGGCTTGTGCTTTCATAGCATTGTTGGCTCAACAAGAAAAAAATGGTAAAGAACATCCTATTTATTACATCTTATTTATTATGAAACATGATACACAATGATAGAAATAAAATGTTTGGAGCTTGTATTTGCTACTGGTAAATTGAGACATTACGTACTAAATTCTAAAATACATAGGATGGAAAAATTTAATCCTTTAAAATATCTTCTTGCTAAAATAGATTTATCAGGGTGTTTAGTTAACTAGGTTATGTTGTTAAATGAGTTTGACCATATTTTTTCTCACAAAAGGAAATTAAAGGGAAAGCCTTGACCAACTAGTTAGTTGATGCTCCCTCTCCCCTCATGTTACCTAATAATGATTCATTCCCTAACGATAATGTGTTCATGATTGAAACTAGTACATGGGAGTTATACTTTGATGGCTCTAAGTGAAGAACAAGCTCTGGTTTAGATATTATAATATTCCTACCTATAGGAAAGCTTATTCCCTTGTCCTATGACTTAAAATTCCTATTCACAAACAATACAATAGAGTATGAAGCATCAATTGCTAGATTACGTGTCACTTTAACTCTAGGAGCCCAAGACATTAAGATATTCAATAATTTGCAATTAGTCATTAAGTAAATAAATAGAACATATGAAGAAAAGCATGACAACTTATCAAAATATAATGATTTCATGATGACTTTTTCAAACACCTTTGATTTGTGCACCATTGATAATATCCCACAAAAAGAGAATTTGCATGTGGATGCAATGGCAAGTACAGCTTCGCTTATATCCCCTCAAGATACTTCAAAATACTTCACATTAATTTTCCATACAATTATGAAACCATCAATCAAAATACGGGGTGATCCCACAATAGTTGTTTATAATTTTTGGCCAAACTAGGCACTAAAATTATTATTTTTAACTAAATCTTCACTTTCAGGCACCTATAGCGGCTAAACTATGAGGAATTTGAAAATTATGCAAATTAAAGTTTCATGAAATTTTGTCTATAGATTCTAAATATATTTTTTTCAAAATTTTTGGAATCAGATTGCACTTCTTTTTCCATCTCCCATGAAAACTAGTTTTTTTCAGAAAAGAACATTTTTAAAAAGTAACGCTCACCGTATAACACAAATTTTTTCCATGAAGGATAAAATTCTAATTCTTTCAAATTTATATTTCTAACTTTTATATCTAGTGCTTCCACTTGGTTAGATAGTTTTTAGTTTAATATTTTTTCTTTAATCAAGTTTCAAAGTCAAACCTTTTACAATTCATACATAGTGTGACCGTATAACACGTAACTTTTTTTGTATGTATTGAAATTATTATTATTTTGGTTGTGTGCCATAGAAAAATGCTCCCTTTTCATTTTCATGGCATGTTAGGTCTTGTTTCATGGTGTTGGAGCTAGGTTGCTTTGATTTTATTTTGTATCATGGCTTGAACATGCTTATTTAGGTACTAAGACACAAAGAACAATGTCTTGTGAAGGTGTTGTGGAGTGTTGTAAGACATTTCTACATTCTTAGATAGACTATATTTAATGCAATTAACCTAAAAACCACCCTTTTACTAATCAAAAAGTCCTATTTTGAAGTGTTGTAAAGTCTTGTAACAAGCTTTCATGCTCTTTTAGGCATGTTTTCACTATTTACACCCTTCTCATGCTTTATTTGGTCTCTTTATGCCCTCATAAGTTGTAATTAAGTGTACTTTTGAATGTTATCTTGACAAATAAAATTAAACACAAAATATTTCCCAACACATGTTTTTAGGTCCTAGGTGGGACCCATTCACCATGGGAAGAAAATGAGTTCCCCTTGGCTCCAAATTTAAAATATTTCAAATTTCCTTTCGATATTTTATTCAAAATTACTTGATGTTGGCCTGCGATGAGGTATGGACGAATACTAAGGCATAAGAATTTTATAAATAAGTGTTTTTCATCACATTTTACATCTCCTAAGTCATTTAAGCAATCTCATCATTCATTTCAAGCATACAAGCATCAACAATTCAAGCACTTTGAAGCAACCATTGACATTACTTCAGACTTGCATCATTAATAGTTAGGTGAGTTTATAGTACTTGCATGTTATTAGTTTATATTTCTCTTTCATTACATTGTCTTTTCAAGGTTTTAATTACCAAAAGTGGGGTTTGAGCAAGGCAAGCCCCTATTCACTAACCCCTAATCATTTTTCCCCTCTTGCTTATTTTTTTGCATGCTTTGTTTATAGATTTGACATGTTATGAGGTGTTGAAGAGTTATTTTCAAGTCAACTAGGTTCTTCAATTCAACCTAAGTCAAAATCAAGCTTGGAGAGAGTTATTTGTCTATTTTCTGCAGATTTGACTTTGACAACCTGACAAGCAAACATTCTCAGATCTGGTGTTGTAGAGTTGTCTCCCAGTTTTTTAGGAATTTGGAGGAGGAATGATTCACCACCTATGGTGAATGAGTCCCAACTTAGGACTAGAAACTTGAGTTTTGTTAGATTTCAGATCCCAACAGACAAAAACCAACTCCTGGCAATTTGTCACTAGTAGGTGGACTGATTCACCACCCTAGGCGAATAGGTCCCACTGTGAAAAATTAGTAAAATTCATCAGCATCCAGAACACTCCAGAATCATCCCACTTTTCCCAGGTGGAATCTATTTCATCCCATGTCTTTTTGCTCTGCATATTTCTTCATTTACATAGTTGTTTGCATATCATAATGTGTTTTCAAACATAGTTATAATTACACTTTTACATTCACTTTCAGTCACCTAGATTAGTCAATCAAATTTAGTTAACTTCATTTACATCACATCATATCACACACATCCTAATTTGAGTGATACAAATTTTTGGCCCTATCTCTCTCCTTTTAGGTGAAAGCCCTAGAAGTGCAAGAGTAATCCATAGGGTCCCAAAAATCTATGTTTTAGGTTGGATCAAGGACTTAAATATCTCGTGCACTCATTTTTTTATTTTTATTTTTATAATCTTCTATTTTTTTACATGTGTAGAACATAGAGCTTGATTTTTGGTGAAAACCCTACATTCACAAGAAATAAAAAATAAATATAATAATCAAATTAAATTTAATTAAAATTATACTTTTTTGGAAGCTTATAATAAGGACTACATACTTACAAAAAATAAATTTTAAATGAATTCATTTCATCCCTCAAAAGGTAAATCAAAAGTGGTTTTTATTAGCATTCTGATAGATGTAAAAGAGACTCTGTTATAGGTATGGTTTAAAAATAGTGGGGTCCTATACAAGGGGGCTCAATATAAGGTGGTTTGATCAAACCCTCTATAATTGGAATCTTTTAAATGGAACTTTTCAAGGCTTAAATCATTATATTTTCTAAAAAAATGTGATTTTAGCAAAAATCAGGATCTCCCAAAAAGTGTAAACCACTATCGTGGTAGCACCCTATGGTCAAAGAAGTGGTATCAACCATCATAGAAAGATCTAATGAATGGTATATGCTAATATTTGATTATTTAAAATAAGGAACCTTTCTTGAACCAACAACTAAGAATTCTTAAGACCGCCTTCAAAATATTTCATCTAGATATATAATCCCTGCCAATGTGCTCGAAGGTCCTTTAATGGTCTCTTACTTAGATGCCTTAAATTGTCTAAAATCCCCATAGCACTTGAAGAAGCTCATGTAGGTGCTTGTCGTGGCCATTTTGGAGGAAGATCATTAGTTCAAAAGATAATCTGCATAGGATACTATTGGAGACATATGGAAAGAGATTGCTTTGAATACATCAAGAAATGTGACAAGTGTCAAGAACATAGCAATTTGATTCACACTCATGATTTTGAGCTTCATGCCCAAGCTCATTTTTAGCCATTCTTAGTATGGGTTTTGAATCTTATTGGAAAAATTTCACCTCCTTCTTTCACCAAACATACCTTTATAATTACTACAACAAATTATTTCTCAAAATTGGTAGAAGCAATTCCCCTTCGTTCAACAACTACTGATATAATATGTCATTTCATATTGGAACACATTATTGCTAACTTTGGACTTCCTTCTGCATTAGTTTTAGACAATGGAACACCATTTAAGAATAATGATGTGAAGAAGTTCTTAGGGACGTTTAACATCCAACATCATTTTTCAAAACCCTACTACTTGCAATCTAATGGTCAAGCCAAATCAACTAATAAGAATCTTGAACAAACTCCTAAGGAAGATAATAAGAAAACATAATAATGATTGACACACAGTTGACATATGCATTATGGTCTTATCATACTAGTATCAGAACATCAAATGTGAATAATCCTTATAACCTTGTCTATGGTATCGAGGCAATAATACCCTTGGAATTAGAGATTCCTTGATTAAGAATCACTTTTCAAGGACTTATTGACGATAATACTTATAAATAACAGCGATTTCATCAACTTGAAATGATTGACGAACAATGCATTAACACTCTGGAGCATCTCCAAGCTTATTCCAAAAAGTCAAAACATAGTTACAATGATGACATCATCACTTGTGCATTTAATAAAGGTTATTTGGTGTTGTTTGAGAACCAACGTAATGTCAATGCCACCCCAACTAAAAGAGTAAATTTAGGCCTAATTTGTTAGGACATTACATAATTGATTAAAGTTATGGGTGTGGAGCATACACGTTTATGAAAATGGATGGTACACCTCTTAAAGAACCTATTAATCTCATGCATTTGTGCTAGTACTATGTCTAATCTTCTTGAATAGTGTGAATGATAAAGTAATGGTTTTAGAATTAGTAGATTAAATTCTATACTCTCTCGCATTGCTTCATTCTTGAAAAGAAATAATTTGTGTGTCTTGAATACTAAAGTAATTATTTAAGTTAATTTTAGGTGGTTACTTTAGGTTTCATAATATTCAAGTTAATCTTGTAAGTCATGTTAGATTAGATCTTTATATGCATTTAATGTTCTTTAATTAGATTATAGGTGCATTTAAATTAGCATAACATACTTAATCATAATATTGTATCTAAAAGAAACTAAGATAGTTTTAATTAGATCACATAAAACATGCTAGATCATGGAGACATTTATTATATAATCCTACAAATATTATTTGATAAATCACATTGTCATCAAACTTAAACACATAAGCATAAACAAGAAAACATAAAAGATCTCATATATATATATCATCAAAAAGTCTTAGTACATGTCATAAAATATACAATGCTAGTGTGGCCTATCGCTACTAGATCCTAGTGATAACATCTGTCGAGAGATAGTATTTTGAGAGATGGTGGTATGCAATCATGAACTAATTAGAGAATCTAGTGCATACTATAGGCCCCCTACTCGTCCAACAACCATTGTCTCCCATTTGATGGCCTCTAGGAACTCTTGCTCTATGTGGTCTCTATCCACCTACAACCTGGAAACCTCTATACAAAGTCTCTCAGCCTTTGCTAGATCTTGAGATAACTGAAGCTCCTCATATGCAACCTATATTGCCAAAAATTGCACTCTTGAAGATAAAAAATTTTGTGATAAAACTAGGTCCTACTTTAGGCACCTTCTATCAATCACCCCTTAAAATGGAATTTATAGGCCCCTAATACTCATGATATTGGACTTTGAGGCCTAATTCACCTATGAAACCACTTAAATCCCAAAAAATATCATTTAAACCACTCAAATTTTGTGAAACCCACCAAAAATATCCCTAGTGGGACTAAGTCACCCAAGGTGGTGACTTAGTCCCTTTTGGGGGTATTTTCCACTTTTGAGTGGGAATTTCTTTAATTCAATTTAATTTTTCAATGGATGTTAGCCTCTTAGGTTTGAATAATGAGAAAATTAGGTGTTGATGCTTATAAATACACATTTAAAGTCATTTTTCACATCTCCTAGTCATTTTTTGCAAAGAAAAAATAAAAATTCAAGAGAAAAAGTGGCTAACACAAGAAGATTCAATAACATTTTGCAACAAAGTTGAAGCCTTAGGGAAACAAACTAGGGATTTTCTAGGTCTTCAAGCTCACTTCTTGTTCAAGATCTCACATTACAAAAGATTTATCATGGATGCCTATGGTGAATCATGAAGAAATCTAGGTTGAAGAGATGCAACTAGCCATCAAATCACACCTAATGATTTGTTTTCAAAGTAATTCCATCTTCCATGTTCTTCTTATCTTTAGATTTAAGGTTTGCATTACATTTTACATATCATTTACATTAATTTGAAGTGTTGTAGGGTTTCTTGCAATGAAATCTTGCATCATTCAAATGCCATTTAATCACCTCATTCTAGCACATTAGAATAGGATTTTATCTCATCTACAACTTTTCCTCATCTTAGACACATTTAAGGATACGGTTTATGCAGATTTTATCTTCCACAAAGTTTAAATACCAACTAGGGGTTTGACCAAGGAAAACCCCACATTAGAAACCAATTTATCTTTTGTTTTGTAGGGGTTTTCGAAGATTCAAATTTGGATTTCCTTCAAAAAGGAGAGTGCAGGTTGTGAGATTTTGTTTCCACTTTTGGATTTGCAGAAAATACAAAGTGGATTAAGTTTCCCATAGTGGTGACTTAGTCCCACTACATTTATTTTTCAAATTTTTTTACAAATTCAAACACCCTTTTGGTAGAAACAATTTTATGGATAGTTTCCCTAGTCTAGGACTAAGTCACCCAACTTGGCATATGTGTCCCAGTTACCTAAAAAAATTAGAATTTCTAGAATTTTAGTGGCCTCTGCTATCTCCAACCTAATCCACATCAATTTATAGGTGCATAAATCTAGTTTTACATCTATTTTATCATTTATTGCATTCATTTTACTTTTTTTTCATATCACACTGTGTTTTCAAACAAGTTAATTTTTCTAAGTTTTGTGTCATTAGATCATTTCAATTTCATATTAGAGCATTAATACATCTTAATTAGGCATAATAAATTTCATTTACATAGAATTTTATTGTAAACCCTTGCATTTTGGAAGCCCTTTCAATCTCCTTTCTCCTTTTAGGTGAAAAACCCTAGGAGGTGCAAAGCATTGTGAGGGCAAACCAAAATCACCATTTAAATTTTGGTGAACCTATCATTTAAAAATATTCATTTTCACTTGAAAAGAGCATCCTAGGTTCCATTTGCATTGGATATTGCATTTATTACATTGCATCCTAGGGTTTTAAACTTGTATTAGTGAAAAGCTCATGTTAGCTTGCATTATTTCATCCCATTTCATAGCATGATAGTGAAGTTTTGCATTTAAAGTATAGATTTTCATTAAACAGTCCTAAACACACTCATATCCATCAAAAAAATTAGAAAAACTTAAAAAATAACTCTAATTAGACTAATTCACCACCTAGGGTGACTTAGTGTCGATGTCAATTTTGCATTTTTGTTTTCTACATTATATTGCACATTTATGAAATTCCTATTAGATTAAGTCATTGGTCCATTTTTGTACAATTTTTTACTATTTTACTTGAATCATTTGCATTCATATTGTTTAATTTAATGGAAATCATAGATAGAATTAGAGTTTTACACTGTTCATTTTCATCATTAGTTCCTAGCAAATTTAGATTAGATTCCTCATAAAAGAAAAAAAACAATTTGCAACATCACATGAACCACTCAAAACGATGCTTCATTTTATGAAAAAAATATTATCAAAACCTCTTAGTAGTGATAACTTGGATAGATTAGATTAAACCTTTCATGGTTTCTTCTCATTAAGTTCATCCACTAAGACTTGTGATGACAAACCTAAACCACTTAGTTACACCTTATCTCCTCCACATTTTAGTAGTGATGACTTGATTATGTTAGATGAATCTCTTGAGGGCTTCATCTCACACAAGTCATCCACTAAGGATTGTGGTGGGAAACAAAAAAAAAATGTTAATGTCATTCAACCTCAACTTGTTCTTTACCCACCTTCACATCAACCTCAACCTTCATCTAAACTTGAGTTTACCCTTTATCCACCAAAACATGATGTTGTCACACACACACACACTATAGTTGAAACAATCTAGAACCCAAAAAACCCCCTCCAACATCCTTACCTTTACCAAATCCTATTTTTCCTAGTGCTCCTTGCCTAAACTCACTCCTTAGGGAGTATGATCTCGTTGAACATAAGAATAGTCCCACAAAGATATCCCTTTGAGATCTTCTTCTAAATTTACCCAATTATCATTCAATGCTTCAAACAACCTTGCAAGAGATAATGGTTCCTCCTGGTACAAATGCAAGCGATGTGGCAGCTCTTCTAGAGGGAATGAATACACTTAATGTAGACATTACCTTTCTATGTCATAGAAAAATGGCCCCTTGTCATTTTCATGGTCTTTTAGGTATTGTTTCATGGTTTTGGAACTATGTTTCTTTGATTTTATGATGTATCATGGCTTGAAAATTCTTATTCAGGTACTAAAGCTCAAAGAACAATGTCTTGTGAAGGTGTTTTGAAGTGTTGTAAAGTCTTGTAAAAATATTTCACACTTTTCTAGGCACATATTCACTATTTACACCTTTCTCATGCTTTATTTTGTCTTTTTATGCCCTCATGTGCTTATATTAAGTTTATTTTTGGATCTTATCCCGACAAACAACATTAAACATAAAATTTTCCCTGACATATGGTTTTAGGTCCTAGGTGGGACCCATTCGCCATGGGTGGCGAATGAGTCCCCCTTGGCCTCAAATTCAAAATATTTCAATTTCCTTTTGGGATTTTATTCAAATTCACTTCATGTCGGCCTGTGATGAGGTATGAATGGATACTAAGGCACAAGAATTGTATAAATAAGTGTTTTTCATCTCATTTTACATCTCCTAAGTCATTCAAGCAATCCTCCAACATTCACATATCATATTCAAGCAATCTCAAGCATTCAAGAGTTCTACATCATCAACTCAAGCACTTTCAAGCACTTTGGAGTAGGCATTGACATCATTTCAAATTTGCATATAAAAGGATCTTGGTAAATTAGTAATACTTTCATGTTGTTCATTTATCATTTCCTTTACATTTCATTCATTTCTATTGGGTTTGATTACCAAAGTGGGGTTTGATCGAGGAAAACCGCTATCCACTAACCCCTCAACATTTTTCCCCTTTTTGCATGTGTATTTGTAGCCTTGTTTTGTAGATTTAACAGGTTTAAAGGTGTTGAAAAGTGGGAATTAAGTAAAATAGGCTCTTCAATTCAACTAGGCTCTTCAAGTCAACTTGTCATCCATTGAAGCATTTGAAGTGTTTTCTGTTCGTTTCCTATAGAACTGGCCCTAGTAACTCGACATTTAGACATCTCCAAATCTGGTGTAGCAGTGTTGCCTTCTAATTTTTCAAAATATTCAGGAGGACTGATTTTCCATCCTTGGTGAATGAGTCGCACTTGAAATCTGAAAACCTATATTTTGTCAGATTCCAGATCTCGACTGCCAGAAATCGATTCCCGACAGTTTTTCACCAATTGGAGGATTGATTCACCACCTTTCATGAATGAGTCCAACTATGAAAAATTAGTAAAACTCATCAACATTCCAGACACTCTATACAACTCACATTTCATCTAGGTGCACTCATATTTACCTATGTACCTTATTTTCTACATAATTTCTTCATTTTCATAGTCGTTTTCATATTATAGTCTATTTTCAAACATAGCATAAATTGTACTTTTTCATTCATTTTATATCATATTAATCAATAAATTCCATTTATTTAAGATCATTTACATCATATCACATTGTAAACATCCTAATTTGAGTGTTACATAACAATTTTTGGATCTAATCTCTCTCCTTTTAGGTGAAAAACCCTATAAGTGTTAGAGAGTCCATTGGGTCCAAAAATCTGTCACATTTTGGTGAACCCGACGTTTTAACATTTTAAACTATTTATTGCATTCATATCTTGCATCCTAGTTTTTATTTGCATTAGAATTCAATTGGGACATTGATTAATTATTATATTCCTAGACCTCATTCATTTAGTTTTCATTTTTGCATTCAATTTCATTGAAAAAAGTGAAACTCTACATTCTGCATCTATAATTGCATTTTGAAAATCATTCAAATCATCTTTAAAATTTTGAAAAAAAAAAAAAAATTACATCCTAGGAATCATTCACCACCCAGGGAGAATCAGTCCCTCTGCACATTTTAAGCAATAGTTCTATGCCTTTTCTAGCATTTTTATGCATTTCTATTTTTTGTATTTGCATCTCTGTTACATTTAGCAGATTTTCTGTTATTGGAATTTCCAATTCTTAGATTAGCTTGCATTTTCATACACCCTTCCTTTGTGGTACTTGCATGAGTGTTTGGTTCCCCATTGATAATACTTTAGTGAGAATTTCTAGACTCATGGCATCCCGTGATAACACTTTCATTGTGGATCTTGGGATATCACGAGCTCCTACTCCTCGTATGGACAATGGTGCATTAAGCCCTGATAATACCACTTCCATGCCTTCCCCTTTCCATCATATGCATGTTGACAATAAAAAAAAATCCCTCCCAAAAGAAAAGGTTATTAATATTCATGAGGACTTTGCACATTTACAACAGGACTTGTCACTTGAAAACATTTCCACCATTTCTATGCATGCCATTGAGAACCTTCATCGCTTAATTGAGAGTGATGATGGCTTGCAAGTGGTGAAACAAATTTTTGAGATTTACAGTAAACATGCCTCTTGCAATACTCAATCCGAAAACATTCCTGTAAGCTAAGGAGCACCTCAAGTTCCTCACCCTTCAACTATAACTTCCATACCAACCTACACCAATCCGTAAGTCCACACAACTATGCATCAACCTAATTATGTGGCTACTTCTTTCCCAATTTCCAATAGCATTCCTACTTCTTTTGTGGCATCGTAGGCTCCTTCCAACACTTTCACACCCCTTAGCATTCCCGTCACCTCCCATAACATCACCTACACTCCATCAGCATTTTCCCTTCCACCTCAACCCAATTATTTTGATCCTTTTATGACACAACTCCTTAACATTGTTTCATACATGCAACACCAACTTTCTGCCATTAGTGAAGTTCAAACCGCTCCACCCACATATCTTGTCCATAGCAACCCCTTATCATTAGAAATATTATGTACCGCAATGCCACAAGGGATATAAATGTCGAGGTTTGACAAATACGAAGGAAAGGGAGACCCTATCAATCATGTCAATGATCTTACCACCTTGTGTTTTGATTTTATCGTTGACGATAAACTTTTAGCATAGCTTTTTCCAAGGAGCTTGAAGGATGCTACTTTAGAATGGTTTTCCAACTTTCCTAATCATTCCATCCATTCATTTAATGAATTGGCAGAAGCTTTCATTAATCACTTTCAAGTTCACATGACACCTAAAAGGACAATGGTTGACCTTATGCGATGTAGAAAAAACATCGATGAAAAAGTGATAGATTTCATCTCCCATTACCAATCCTTATACACTCAAGTTGATGTCAAATTTCCTGATGCACATCTACAAAAGATGTTTATTGAGAATTTGCACACTAACCTTCAATATAAACTTACCATGATGAAATTCCCTTCATTCATGCATTTGTGTACAACCTTATGTGATTATCAAAATTTGGTTTCAAGTCATGAGTCCAAATCCACTTCTAGCTGAGTTGAAAAACCTAAACATAACAATCAAAACCAACACAACACACAAAATTTCCACAAACCTAACTGAGGCTTTTTACAATTTAATCCACCTTCTCCACCCCAACCGCAACCAACTCCACAAGTTCAAACCTCAATGTCTGCCTCTAAGATAGTTGTGCCTTATCATTATGGTGATCCGAACAGACACTTTACCCCTTTACCTAACACCCTCCATCATACAATGAACCAATTAATCCAAAAATGCATGCTTACCTTGCCACCTGTTCGACCACTTGATCCTAATCAACCCTTACCACCTACCTTATAACTTAATGCTTATTACCGTTTTCACCATCAAAATGACCATGACACCGAACATTGCAAGCATCTTAAACATTTAGTTCAATACCTTATTGATTTGAGTGAATTGACCATTATGGGTGTTAATAATCAAGGAAATAAGTCTATTTCACACCCTAACCAAAATCTCCAAATTTTCACTAACCCTATGCCAAAACACACTACCTCATTTGTTAAGGCTAGTGAACCTTCAAATCCTGATGTAATGATTGTTGATACATGCAACAAACAACCTGATACACCTCTTATTGTTACCCAAACTAGTCCTATAGATAAACTTATAGCTATGATAGACATTATCCCTCGCAAGGGCCAAACCACTAAATCTATTGATATTACTTTTTCTGCTAAAGGCACACTAGAAATGCTTCCTAATGGTCCTCTCTACATAGTTGGCATAATCTATGATAAACCTACTAATGGGATATTAATAGATCCCACTTGTGGTGAGAACATGATCACATAGGAGTTTATAGTATTACATGATCTATATCAAGATGACTATAATACACCAACCACATGGATTAAAACACATCATGGTTTTGCATACCCTGTGATTGGATCGATCATGTTACCTTTGCAAATAGGACCTAAGACTTTGAATGTAACATTTTCGATTATTCGATAATTTGACCAATTTTGTTTGCGGCTAGGCCTTCCTTGGCTTTTCTCAATGAAAGTAGTCCCATCAGTTGTTCATAACTGCTTAAAGTTTCCACATGGAAATGAGGTAGTCAATGTACACCATAGTGTATTTAATCCTTTATCTTCCAAAGGTAACTTTTCATTAGAATCCTTTTGGCCTACACCCATGGAACCTATCACCCCTCAAAAGGACTTCTTTTATATCGCTTATCAAGAGTTTAAAGCCAAAAAGATTGCTAAATTATCTCTTCGCAACACATATTCGACCACCTCCACCCATCCTATCTTAGATGAAACCATGATTACACCTAAACCAGATATTGAACAAACCACCACAAATCCTAAAAAAATCCCTCTAGACTCTTCCCCACCATTGTTTAAACGACCAAGGGAAGTTAACACAAACCCTACTCAACCTCCTCGAACCAAACATGTGTATAAAGAAAAAGAGAAAGTAATTGATCCCTCCTCTTCAGTTTCTTATATTCTTCTTGTAGATTAACCTATGATGATTCAATCTTCTCTTACACCTCAACAACTCGAAAAAAAAATTAAATAGAACCGCGGTGCTAGGTAACGAAGGCATTGCCATCATCTCCTTGCTCATCAAACTCACTTAGAAAACAATAAAGACAATCAACCTTTAACTTTGATAGAAGTAATATATAACCACCCTCCTCCTCCTAACCATCCACAAGAAAGTCTAGGACAAGCATCGCAGAAAATTGAACCAATCCAACAACCAAAATTCTTGCTACATCCATCCTTAGAAATAAGCCTTCATCCTCCTATTGTCATTAATCTTGATGATGATGATGATGGTGATGACGATGTGGAAATTTCCAAAACCAATGAAAAAGTGCATAACAATTTAAATTCTTTATTTTCATCTACAATGAGATTAAATGATACATCATCTCCACCAAGTGAAGAGTGTGGTACAACCCCTAGTTCGACACTTGTGATTCCTCCTTTGGACAACCAACTTCCTTCACATTATAATGAACATGATTGAGAGGTGTATTACTTGTTAGATGATTGTATTTTCCTAGCTATTATTTTATCTTTCTTTCTTTCTTTCTTTTTCATGTGTGTATCATGTTCCCCCATATTGTGTGTTTGATGTCTCCTCTCTTTGTCCACTTCTTCTATCCGTACCTTTATTCTTCTATTTTTCATTCTTTATTTTGTGTTTTCCTTTTGGGGATGATGCAAGGCATTGAGATCAAAATGTCTCCTTCATGTTGACCCAAAAAATATTTAATTTCCTTTCATTTCCTTTTTCCTTTCTTTTTCCTTTTGGGGAAGATGCAAAGCATTGAGACGCCTTATGTCTCTTCCATGTTGACCTAAATAGTCCTTCTCTTTTTTTCTTTTCTTTTTTGTGTTTTTCCTTTTGGGGATGATGCAAGGCATTGAGATCAAAATTTCTCCTTCATGTTCAGCCAAAATATTTTTCATTTCCTTTTTCCTTGTGTTTTCTTTTTGGGGATGATGAAAATATTTGAGACTGAAATGTCTCTTCCATGTTGACCCAAAAAGAACTTTCTTTTTTTTTTTCACTCTCTTTGTGTCATTCTTCCAGTTCTAAGTGTATTTGGGGAATGATAAATGCTTTGTGCTCTTTCATTAAAAAATTGTAGCAACAAGCATACTGACCCCAAATCTATAGATCCTTATGTGTTTGGTGTACTTTTGATGTAGGAGCATCTAGTAGTGTGAGGGCAATCTTGCATCACCCAAAACGATGTTTTCCATGTTTATGTTCCAGTTGTTTTGTTTTTGTAGATGTTTTTACATTTTTGGATACCCTTTTTGTCGAATAAGAGTTTCCAACTTTTAGAACTACTTTTCTACTTTTTCTGCTCAACTGCTATTTTTAGCAAGTGTGAATTTGAAGGCGTCGGAAGACATAAATTTATGGGAAGGTTCAAGACTGAAAAATAAACACTTTGGCGAAAGAATCAGGTCAAGATCATTCACAGTTTGAAAGTTATTCAAGTTCTAGTTTCTGCTTTTTTCCCTGAAAAACCTTCTGAACTCAGTTTGAGGCACTAAATGGTTCTGGATGGGCCTGAAAATTTGTAGAAACACAAATTATCTTTTTGAGGGCTTTCCGAAAAGGTATTATGATTGAAGATCCGATGGTCGGATTAAAAGTTATGGCTTCCGGAAGTTGGTGCATATTTTAGAAATGTGCTAATTTTGAATGTGAATTTAAATTTGAATTTCAAATTGTATTTTTTTGCGCCAAACCGCCAAAACTCATAACTCGAATGTTCAAGCCGAAAAGGGGCTATTTATGGGCTAGTTTCTGATTTTTGGATAGCTTTTTCGGGAAAGAGTTTGCATGCTACAAAAAGGGGGTTTTTTGTAATTTCTGTAAAAAAATTTTGAGACTTCTGTAGCTTGCAAGTATCATAGAGCTCAAGGATTTGGGATCCTCTGCATGTAAGATTTTCATTATTGAATAATAATAAAGTTTTCTAGTTGTGTGCATTATTTTTGTGTCTCGGATTTTCTCCCTTGTCAACTTTCTTTTCTTGGGGGAAACTCTTTTCTTTTCTTTTCTTTTCATTTTTCTTTGAATGACATAGCCTAACTTTGAAACATATGACTTGGAATAGAGGTTTATCGGTTGGTTGTCATGTCTTGATTTCTTTTTGCATTTTTCTTTTCTTCTTTGCTTTCAAGTAATTGCTCACAAAATGATGTGTAGCATTTCCTTTAAAGTGGGGGGCATACATTACGATTATTTCATTGTGGATTCATGCTTCTTAGTGTAGCCTTTCCATTTATGTGATATGTTTGTCACTTTGTGGATGACATTGGGTGTGATTTCCTTCATAAGTGTAATATTTTTAAGCATATTGCATTCTTCTTGGTGGTTTGATGCGACACACTACATGCCCTTAGTTATGAATATACTATTATTTGATTGGTCCTCTCTTGGAGACATTAGGCACAATGTTCCCTAGGTGATTGACCTTGCATAAACTGAAAAAGACTCTTTTGAACAATCTTTCACATTATAGTTTTGTATTTTACATTTTTACATTCCTTGGCCACTTTGCATAACAAAACTTGCATGCACATAGTGCCATACTATTTAAAACTTAACACTTCCATTTTGTTTTTCTTTGTTGTGCCTTATTAAAAGTTATTGAATGGGTATAGCTTTAGCATGGTTAAGCGGGAAGCCCAACTAGCGGCATGAATTTTCCCCATAGCCAATTTTGTGTTTGTGAGTGCACACCAACTAGCGTATGTATCTTACTTCTTTTTGGGATTTCTCACCCCATGGAAAACTACTTATGTGGCCCCAGAGTGAGTATATAATTGGGCCATATCACCTCGTGGGTAGCCTAAAATTCCATGGCCTCAGAGTGAGTACACATTCTCTTTTTCAAACAATTAACCTAGATCTCTTTTCACAACTAGTTGGATTGATTATCAAAGCTTCAATCAATTCTTTTCAACACTTGTGTGTTCCTTTGTCCTTATGCCTATTTTTCCATGGGATCTTCATCTTGGGGGCTTGATGATCCCTCTTGATTGTTGCATTCCATATTGGTAACGTAAGTGTATTCAAACCCTTCCCTCAATGTTCATGGCTACTTTAGTGTGAGGAAGCAAGTTCATCCTTTCACTAAAGTGGGGGCTAAATGTGCCACAAAAAAATGGCCCCTTGAAATTTTCATGGTCTTTTAGGTCTTGTTTCATGGTGTTGGAACTATGTTGCTTTGATTTTATGATGTATCATGGCTTGAACATGCTTATTTAGGTACTAAAACTAAAAGAATGATGTCTTGTGAAGGTGTTGTGAAGTGTTGTAAGACATTTCTACATTTTTCTAGACTATATTTAATGCATTTCACCTAAAAATCACCTTTTTATTCATCAACAAGTCCTATATTGAAGTAAATTGTAAATTGTTTTTATGCCCTTATATGCTTATATTAAGTGTATTTTCAGATCTTATCTTGACAAACAACAATAAACATAAAAAAATTTCCCAACACATGGTTTTAGGTCCTAGGTGGAACCCATTTTCCATGGGTGGCAAATGAGTCCCCATTGGCCTCAAATTCAAAATATTTCAAATTTCCTTTTGGGATTTTATTCAAATTCACTTTGTGGCGGCTTGTGATGAGGTATGAATGAATACTAATGTACAATCATTTTATAAATAAGTGTTTTCCTCCTAATTTTACATCTCCTAAGTCATTCAAGCAATCCTCCAACATTCACATATCATATTCAAGTAATCTCAAGCATTCAGAAATTCTACATCATCAACTCAAGCACTTTCAAGCACTTTGGAGCAGCCGTCGACATCATTTCAGATTTGCATATGGAAGGATCTTGGTAAGTTAGTAACAATTTCATGTTGTTCATTTATCATTTCCTTTACATTTCATTCATTTCTATTGGGTTTGATTACCAAAGTGGGGTTTGACCAAGGCAAACCCCTATCAACTAACCCCTCAAGATTTTTCCCCTTTTTGCATGTGTATTTGTAGCCTTATTTTGTAGATTTAATAGGTTTAAAGGTGTTGAAAAGTGGGAATTAAGTCAACTAGGCTCTTAAAGTCAACCTATCATCCTAATTTCAAGAATTTTATGTGTTTTCTATTAGTTGCCTGCAGCATTGACCCTGACAACCCAACATTCAAACATTTCCAAATCTAGTGTAGTAGAGTTACCTCCTGATTTTCTAGAAATATTGGGGAAGATTTATTTTCAACCCTTGGTGAATGAGTCCCACTTGAAATTTGAAAACCTGTATTTTGTCAGATTCCAGATCCTGATTGTCAGAAATCAGTTTCTGACACTTTTTCACTAGTTGGAGGACTAATTCGCCACCCTTGGTGAATGAGTTTCATTGTGAAAATTAGTAAAATTCATCAGCATTCCAGACACTCCAAAAGGCTCACATTTCATCCAGGTGCACTTAGATTTATCCCTTTACCTTCTTTTATGCATAATTTCTTCATTTTCATAGTTGTTTGCATATCACAGTGTGTTTTTAAACATAGCTTAAATTGTACTTTTCCATTTATTTTAGATCATCTTAATTAGTCAATTTCATTTAGTTAAGATCATTTACATCATATCACATTGAAAGCATTCTAATTTGAGTGTTACATAATAATTTTTGGATCTAATCTCTCTCCTTTTAGGTGAAAAACCCTATAAGAGTTAGAGAGTCCATTGGGTCCAAAAATTTGTCACACTTTCATCAGCATGAGCTCCCTCCACTATAATTAAGGGGAAAAAATGAGGATTTTATGATTATTTCCAAATATAATACAATAAGCATTAAGTGAACCCTCATTGACAATGGCTTTGCCCTTAATGTGTGTAGTGTGAAACTTCTTGATCGATTACATGTGGATAAATCACAAATTAAACTTGATTCATTATCCATCAAAGGATTTGACAACACAAAAAAAAACCACTCGGTATAATCACTTTACGTGTAACACTCAGAGTGGTTACCTTGCAAACTCCTATTCATGTCATGCCCTATGGTATAGCATACAATCTTCTCTTGGGAAGACCATGGATTCATGAGATGCATGTGGTACCTTTGACTCTTCATCGTGTAATGAAATATGTCTATAAAAATAAAGTGTATCATGTTGAGATAGACCTCAAGACTGAGTTATTTTGCAAATTGAAAAAAGAATAACAAGTCCTCTGAATACCTTAATTCAAACCTCTCATATTGACCCTCTTTAGACCAATAAGTAGGAAATTGAATCCGTGTCTAAATTGCTCGATGATGTTTGGGGAACATTGAAATTTACTCCTTCATTCATGGATGAATACATAATTACCCGCAAGGAGACAAAACAACAAGAGCAACCAACATTTATGTCCACTCAAAATTCACAAGAATCTTCCCTTTCCTCTATCTCACCTCCCTTGGATGAAAACACATCTTACAGAGAAAAATTTGATGAGATAGATTATCAAAAACCCCCCAATCCAATGGAGAGAGTTTATGGACATGGGTATGATCATATGAAATAATTGGGGTACAATGGTAAAGGATGTGGAAAACATGAACAAGGAATACATGTCCCTATTGAGTTTAATACACAAGACATGAAGACTGGTTTAGGATATTCCTTTTCTAAGATGACAGAAGCAACTCAACAACCCTCATTCAATATCAACACTATCACATGCCAATCATGAACTACACTTACACTCAAACATCATGAATTTCTTTACATGAATTCCCCACCGTCTTAGGAGTACATTGAAAGTGATGAAGCCTTGAAACAAATCCTATATGCTATTGATAAGCCATCTCCCTCTAAGTGACATGCCACCTATGCTATGATAAGTTCCAAACTGTAAAATACTGATGATCATGAGAAAACCATGGAACCATATGATCTTGAGTTTCCTCAACTGAATGCATTCCCCCTAGGAGATAAACTTGATATACCAATGGACATAAATGATACAAAAAAGGTCACTAAGATTGGGAAGTGCCTTGATGATGAGGAACAAGAGTATACTACACTCTTACTCCATGGTTTTCCTAAAAAATTTGCCTGGAAATATTCTGATATGCCAGGCATAGACCCAAAAATTGTGGCACATAAACTTTTTCTTGTAAATGATGCTAAGATTGTTCGACAAAATATACAAAAAATGAATCTTAAGATAGCCTTGCATGTTAAAGGAGAGCTTGAATAAGTCCTTGGCATAGGTTTCATACATCCTATTGATTATTCTCCTTAGATCCCAAATATTGTCACAGTTTCCAAACCTGATAGTCGTATTAGGATATGTACGGATTTATGTTATTTGAATAAAGCATCTTTAAAACATTATTTCCCACTTCCTAATATTGATATTTTTGTGGATTCAACTACTGGACATGCTTTTTTGTCATTCATGGATGGATTTTCTAGTTATAAATAAACCTTCAATAACCCACAAGATCAATATAAAACAACATTCACAACTATTTGGGGAAAATTTTGTTGGGTTATGATGCCTTTTGGATTAAAGAACACATGTGAAACATATCAAAGAGCAATGACATTTATATTTCATCACTACATATATAAAATATTGGAAGACTACATTCATCAAATCCTTGCTAAGTCCTTATGATAACAAGACAATGTGATTGTCCTTTGCCAAATCTTTGAACAAATACATAAATACAACATGAGACTCAGTGACCCAAAAAAGTGTTTCTTTGGAGTATATAGTCGGAAACTCTTAGGGTTTATCATATTTCATAGAGGCATGAAAGTTGACACAAATAAAATTTATGCTATTGTAAACATGCCACCTCCTAGGAATATTTCCCAATTATGCACATTACAAGGAAAAATTCAAGATATTCATCGTTTTGTCACTTATTTAGTTGATAGAATGTTACCTTTCACACATCTCCTCAAGAAGGATGTACCTTTTGATTGGAATGAATATTTTCAACAAGATTTTGAGAGTTTAAAGGAATATCTTGGAACTCTACCTGTTTTATAGCTTCCCATGCCAAGCAAACCATTCATCTTCTACATCGCCACATCTGATCATGCTCTTGCATCCTTGTTAGTTCAGAAAGATGATAATGGCAAGGAACATCCTATTTATTACATTAGTGGAACCCTAATTGATCATGAAACATAATATGTGCCAATTGAAAAGAAATGTTTAGCCCTTTATTTCACTACTATTAAATTGTGACATTATTTTCTAAATGTAGAAATACAAGTCATGACAAAATTTAATCTTCTCAAACATATTTTCAATAAAACAAACTTATCAGGACGTCTAGCTAAATTGGTTATTTTTTTAATTGATTTTGACCTTGATTTTTTTCTACAAAAAGCAATTAAAGGACAATCCTTGATCGACCATTTAGTTGATGCCCCTTCCCCTTTTGTGTTCCCTAGTAATGATTATTTTCCTAATGACAGTGTATTGACAACCAATGTTTCTACATGGACATTATATTTCAATGGATCTAAGTGTAAAATAGGTTCTCGTGGTGGAATAATATTAATTTGACCTGAACGAAAACCTATTCCCTTTTCATATTGTTTAAATTTCCTATGTACAAATAACACTATTGAATATGAGGCCTTAATTGTTGGAATACATGCCACTTTAATTATGGGCATTACTGGCATCAAGATATTTGGTGACTCGCAATTAGTAATTGAGAAAATCGATGGTTCCTATCAAGATAAACATGATAAATTATCCAAATATAAAGACCTCGCAATATCCTTGCTAGAAAAATTTAATTCCTTCACCATTGAAAACATCTCACGAAGTGATAATCTACATGCAGATGCAATGGCCAGTGTTGCTTCCCTTATATCCCCCTCCGATCCTTCACAAGATATTATATTAATTGTTCATCCTATCATGAAACCTTCCATCATTGATATCATTATCATCACATTAGTCACAACCAAGAATGATTGGAGTGAATGGTATGATGTAATTTATAACTATATAAAAGATGGTACCTTTCCCGAACTTTTCACAAGTAACACCTGTGCTCATCTAAAAAATTAGCCACCAAGTACATCATCCTTGCTGATGTGTTATATCGATGATCCTTTGATGGCATCTTATTAAAATTCCTTAAGTATTTTGAAATTGATATGTCACTTGAGCAGGCTCACGCTGGAAGTTGTGGCGGTCATTTTGGTGCAAAGACCCTCTCATAAAAACTCCTTTGTGCAGGTTATTACTAGAAAACTATGGAAAAATATATTTAAGTGTGTGTTAATAAATGTCAAGAACATAGTCATTTATTTCACACTCCTTCTTTTGAGCTTCGTTCCCAAATCCCTATTTGGCCATTCTTTGTATGATGGATAAATATTGTAATTGGAAAAATATCCCCGCCATCTTCCACTAGACATATGTTTATCATCACTGCCACTAATTATTTCATGAAATGGGTAGAGGCTATTCCTCTTCAATCTATGACTTCCAAGGTGATCTGTTGATTCATTCTTGAGCACATAATTGATCATTTTGGGATTCCTTTCACATTAGTCTCTAATAATGGCACACCATTTAAGAATAATGATGTGAAGAAGTTCTTGGAAAAAAATTATATTCAACACCATTTTTTGACACCCTATTACCCACAATTAAATGGTCAAGAAGATTCAACTAATAAATTCCTTGAACAAATTTTAAAGAAAATTGTTAACATGAATCATAAGGACTAGCACACACAACTGCATTATGCACTTTGGGATTATATCAGGGTATGTGCAGGATCATGATGGGCCAAAAAGTGGCAATATGATGGGTATTTGTAGGGTATGTGGCTAATGACCTTTTTTTTACTAAAAGTTGATGAAATAAAAAGGGTTTTTAAAGGAGATTCTCAGCTTTCCACCAATATAAATTATGCTTTACTTTGAATTTAATAAATAATTATTATTCATTTTCTATTTGAATTACGACTAAAGTGTTGATTGATAGGCTATTTGAAAAACATATATAGCTTTCAAACGGTATCACATTTTTTGAATCCAAAATATGCATCACATTCTATACTTCACATACTATAGGATTAAAAAAAGAAAAATTGAATTTCATGAAGTTTTGACCAAGTTAAGGTGGTCAGACATACGATTTTTTATATTTTTTAAAAGTTGTAATAAAAAAATCGTAATTAATTATTTACTTGGAAAAAAATTACAAAAAATTATGCATCACATCCAGACATGAGTCCTCTACTTATGTGTAAAATATTATAAAAAAATATTATCATTTTATTGTGGTTAGGGTGGTCAGATAGACACCTACTTATTTTTTCCCTGAAATTTAAGTACTTCTACATTGAAATTTAAAATTTTCAGCAAATAGATTTTTTAAAAAAACCCTAGTAGTTTAGAAACTACATTCAATTTGCTATAGATTCTATTCTTACATATTTTTGAAATAATATAGATAACTTATTCAAATTTTTATGCCAAGTTGCCTAACTCTGATTTTTTTGAATTTTTTGCCACTTAAGGGCCTATTTTTTCCATGATGATTCTGCACATACCCATCACAACTGTTTGTTCCTCCACCAGATCAACACCTTATAACTTAGATTATGGTACTGAGGAAATCATGCCCTTGGAGTTAGAAATCCCAATGTTATGGATTGATCTTCAAGGTTTGATTGACAATAACACTTATAAGACCAAATGATTACATCAACTTGAAATGCTCGATGAACAATGAATTAATGTTCTTGAGAATCTTGAAGCTTATTACAAAAGGTAAAAACATTATTACAATCTCAATGTTATCCCTCACTAATTTGACAAGGGTGACTTAGTTCTATTTGCAAATCAGTGTAATGTCAATGCTGCCCCTCATGAATCCAGAAAATTCAAACCTAATTGGTTAGAACCCTATGTTGTCGACAAAAGCTATGGTTCTGGTTCATATGTCTTAATGAAACTCGATGGAACACCCCTTAAATAACCAATCAATGCCACACATTTGTGTCGATGCTATGTTTAATCCCTTTTCAATAGTATGAACTATAAAGTAGTGTTATTAAATTGTTATAAGATCTTCCCTTAAACACTTTCACACTTCTTCATTTTTGACACCTCTCTTATAGGGTTATCTTCAACACTAAATTGATTATTTATAATCCCTTTAGGTTTCATGGTATTCAAATTCATCTAGTGTGTTGTTATAAGTTACATTTAATTTAGTATAACATACTCAATCATCATATTGTATCTAAAACAAAACTTTAAAATGTTTTAATTAGATCGCATAGGTTTTGTTAAGTCATTTAGCCATTAAATAAATAATTTTACCATAAATTCATTTAATTAATCACATTGCATTTAACATTCAAACACAAAGAGAGAAATCATAATAACACCAAATGCACATATCTATGTATATCAAAGTTTTATATACATCTCAATGTCATATTAAAAATCACAAAGGAATGTGAGAGCTAGATCCCTCGGGCTTTGGTGCTCGTGATCTGGTCCCTGGACATCATGAGATGATCATGTTTGATTGTGACCATGAATTGGCATGTATAATTGCATAATCTAGACCCTATACTTGACCAACAACCACAAGACGCTCCTCTTCCATTTGATCCCTCTCTGCTCATACTTGTGCTAGCTATGGATGTAGTTTCTTGACCTTTGTTGAGGTCTGTGATGACTATCCTACACTCCTATCTCAACGAAGTCATCTCCTCACACTCTACTATGCTACCCATAGGCTCATGAAAGGTCTTAGTGACTCTGGGTCCTCCTCCATGATTGCTGGGGGCATGTATTCAAGATCCATCTCCTCCTCATCGATGGATGCAGGCACTATATTTGTGACAACTTGATGATAGAACTCTCAAAAGTCTCTCCTCACTCCTCAAGATAGACAAGGTACACAATCAATAAATATCATGTTATAAATATATATAAAAAACCATAATCATCACTCGAAGTACATGCATAACATCAAATATCATCACCTATGTCACCAGTTGGATGTGTCACCTCAATATCATCTTGTATTAGAGGCATGGAGGTGGCGCTATCCTCCCCTCAACTATGAGTATTGGTGCTAGCTACAACCACTTCCCGTGACCTCATCCTATAGATGGGAGAGGAATCTCCCCCTCATGATGGTCCTTAGCTACTACCTCATCATCCTCACTCAAGGGTGTCTCCTCCTCCTTGTATTGCTACTCCTCCCAATCCTCCACATACTTTGCATCCTATCCCTCTCCCTCCTAATCCTTATAATTTGGATCTTCCTCCGCATCATACTCATCATAAATCACATCAGTAAATATATTGGTAGGTCTGTAGCGTGCCTCCTCTTTCGTATCTTCCTACTCACCTCCATCAGCTTGTAGTGGCTCTGCATCTCCAACTGTCTCATCCATAGGGAATACTAGTGTTGGTTGAGTCACTTCCCACCACTCCTCATGCTCTATTGTGGCATTGACATCATTTATGTCAAAGAATGGAGGCTGGTCGTGATCAGAGAAGTTGAAATCACTCTTGGCTACATGCTCAAGAGTAAGTTGCACTGTATCACCTAGTCTTTGGGCACTCCACATTGATCTCTTGAAAGCAAATCATGTCTGAGGTGGTGTCTGCACTTGTCCGAATTGCCACATGAATCAATAGTAGTAGAATGGTCATACCACACAGTCATGGTGGCCAACCAAAAATATATCCATCTGCATCCTCCTCAACTAACCAGTATAATCTTGCCACTACAATGCCAACTGATAAAGTCTCCATAGGACATTTTCCTCATCCAATAGGTCAAATCATACCCTCCAAAAATGAAAGTCACCATACTACCATAGTCACTGTAGAGGATACCTTAAAGCCCATGGGTATCCTACTACTGTCACACATGGATAGCCAACTAGTCTGGTACATGTTGTAGACATGCAAAATTCACATTATGCATTCGATTGGATTCGGTCAAATTAGATGTCGCATTAAGACCATTCATCAATTAATCAAGTGCGTCTTCAACCATTCATTAAATAATCTCAAGGTCATTTATCAAATAAACATTATCATTCAACCTTCATCTTGCATCATCCATTTAGTTAAATAAATCAGGACTTCATTTAAATCAAATTCTAAATCATATTCCATCATTTTCTGATTTAAATAAATCAATTATCAAAGTCTTGAAAGTCAAATCATCTAATCAGCATTAATCAGCATAATCATCATCTAATCCTAATCTAATGCTAATCCCATCCCACTTGCATTATCTAGATCTAGCCACTTGCACAATAAATCAATTTTATTGATTTATTAAAGCCTCATTTTCCCTCAACATGACAAGTCAAACATGGCATTTATTGTTGTTTTTCTTGTCCCCCTCTCAGCATTTATTGGAAAATTTGAATTTTCCCTCTCATGGGCACTCTTCCCAAATCTTGCACATGCATCAATCACTCACATGATGACAAGTGTCCTCCTATCATTGGCTTAATCTTAGTCCCACATTGGTCCATTTTCAACACTCAGCATTTGAAAATCTTTAAATACAAGCTTCAACATTGAGCAAATCCTCCACAATCTTTCACAATTTTATGCAAGGTTACTCTCTTCATTTGAGATTTGATCTTGTCCATTTCACTCCATCATCTCCATCATTTACACAATTTAAGCTTTGATCAAGGGTTGGGAAAGGGTCACTAGCACATGTGACACCAATCCACTATAAGATGCTAGTTTGATTCATTAGAATGATGCCCTTCTATGTTTGCTTGTTTCTTTGGCATCATTCTTGTGATTAAATGAATCTTATAGGGGATCTTTTGGTTTGCTTTGGTTTACTAACAATACTAATGGGTTTTGTTTTTGATCCAATGCAGATTTAGGGTCCTACATATTGGCACTAGAAGGAGGGCTGATCAATGGATTCTAACATGTTTCTAAAAAAAAAATTGCCATTTTTTATAGTTTTGCTCATAAATCCCTTTTTTAGCGCGCCCGGTCATTTTTATAGCGTGCCCGGTCACTATTATAGCGCGCCCGGTCACTGTTATAGCGCGCCCGGTCACTTTTATAGCACGCCTGGTATAGCGCACCCGGTCACTGTTATAGCGCACTTGGTCACTGTTATAGAGCGCCCGGTCATTTTTATAGCGCGCCTGGTCACTGTTATAGGGCGCCCGGTCACTGTTATAGCGCGCCTGGTTGAAAATCAAAATCAAAAGAAAGAGGAGGATATTTTGTCTAATCAAAGTGTTTTTTAACACTTAAGTGTTTGTTTAACACTTCTTCAAAGAATTTGTTTTCCTTCTTCTTAGGACACTAATTTTCATTTGGGTCTAAAACGAACAATTTGATTTTCATTGCAAAGGGCTTAAAATGAATCTTAGGACAAACTTACTAGAGTTCGTTTTGGGTTAAAAATTGAACAAGCAATCTTCATATTTCATTTGGTGCTTAAAATGAATTCACAATTGCTTTGAAGGGTATAAAACAAACAAGTGTTTGAATTGTGTGATTGTCTTTTGAGTACGTATCCTCTCCCCTTGCTCTTCGTGAGATCTAGGGTGCAAGAGAAACACTCAAAATACATTTTATTGCTTTGAAACACTTCAATTTGGGCTTAAAAATTGAACATCTTGTGCGAGTGTTAGAGAATTTTCCGTACATTCTCTTTCTTTGTGCCATCAAAGATCGGTCGAGTACTGGATTGTGTCTTTGCTTGCTTTTGTTTTATCTTGGGGGCCTGCCTTGGGAAAAAGTACTCACCCAAAGCGGCAGAGCTCAACCCGGTAACCTCCTAAAACCAAAGAGTATTTCCAGTAGGGATATAAATGGGGTTTTGGTTAAAATTCCATGAAATCATGCGGTTGGCTTCGACAAGATGGATCCGAAAGGGGACTCTTGTCGTATGGGTCAATCTCCACGAACGGAAAGTCCTTACTAGAACCCATGTACTAGAATTTTCCAAAATCCTTAATCTATTTGTTGGTGCAAGAGCGGTGGATTACGAAGCCACCCCTCTTCACAGTCTTCTGGTAGAGATTGAAGCATGCCATGGGAGTTTCCATAGGTGTTGATGCTTAGCTGCCAGATTGGCGTTAATGGCCCGGGTGGAGGGCGGTGGGGTGAAACATCTAACCATCCGCTAGAGATAAGTAAATTTGGACTTGTCCAAGTGGGGACTTAACAAACATTGTCTATCACATCCCTAGGATTGTACTTATTCTTGGGTTACAAAACACATGCTTGTTCGTAAACATTGGAAAACAAACACTTAAACATGATCATGCAAATTTCAAACCCCTTTTGATAGAGCAAATACCTTTTGACAAATTTAAGTGTTGTTGCCTTCCCTTGGGATTATGTCCTTAGAGGTTTCTCATCACTTGAATTTATATCGTCATTTGCTCTAACTAGGGTTAACCTAGGAAATCCCTTTGCCTCAATTTCTTGGAATTCCCACACAACACTTTGTGGGAAGAAAAGGAATTTTGACATAGGACATCTTTAGTTTGAAACATAATCAAGAAAGTGTATTTGGTAAAAAGAAGTCATTAAAAGCAAAGATAAGCAATTGAGCCCCACACATGTCTTTTCAATGATTTCTCACAAGATCAAAATACAAAAACCCAAGAAAAGGAAACTTAGCCCAAAGCAACATCAACAAAGACTCAAAAGGTTATATGATTTTAGAGAAAAGTTGTTGGCTAATTTCTATCGACATGCTTCAAGAGACAACCCCACTTTATATTCATTTTACTACACACAAAATCCAAGATTGTTTCAAGGGATTGGATACCTTGCTTAGGGCATAACATGTTCTTCAATACCTTGGTCTTGTTAAACAAAAGTCTAAACTAGGGTCATTCTAAGATCAAAACAAACATTCATCCATCAAAAACATCATCAACCATAAACATCTCACCAACATTTTGAGAAAATCTTGAAACAACTATGCTAGGCTCCTTTGGTAGACATCAAAACTTTTCAAACATGAGACTTTGAATTCTTCAAACATCAAACATCAAACTTGTTCAACTCAAGTGTGTGTGAATGAATCCTTTTGCACATGCTTAGTTGAATTATCACTTTGTTCAAATTAATGGTGGATAGATGCATCCTTCTCCCATCACTAATTTGGATTATCTTTTGGTTAGCTTGTGAGTAGACAAATCCTATTCTCAAATTATCCTTTGTGAGCATTAGTTATCCTTTTTAGATCATCATTCAAACATCTTGGGGATATCTCTTGCTCAAACATCAACATTCAAAAGATAGAATTCAAAGTCTAAACATCAAACAAACATCAATCAAAGCAAACCCAAAGTACCTAGCATCACATCAAGATTTTCAATACAAATTCAAAACTTCCATTCTCACCCATATATCATACACCTTTCATCTTCACATATTTGATCTTTTACACATCCTAGTTTGCTCTTTTATGGTTCAAACAAGATCACAACACAAGAGGAACATGGAGTTAAATCAAGAAACATCAACCACAAGTGATCTAAGCCAAAACATTCCAGAAATCCAAAACACACCACTTCCAGACCTCACTATCACTACACACGATCCACAAAAAGAGGTCTTGGTGGAAGACATCACACCAACAGAATTAAGTGAGGAAGAAGTTCTTGAGATGCTCAAACAACCAAAACTGCAAAAGTTTCTTCGCGCAATGGCTAAAATAAATCCATCAATTCTCAACACTATTGAGGATGAGCTTCTTGTACCAAATGACCAAAACACCCTTCCACAATCAACCACTTCCATTACCACCATAGAACCTACTATCAATGAGGATGATACCCTCTTCAACACGCATCAAAATCCACTTTACAACCCACTTGGATTTATCGATACATCTGAGGTTCCTTACCATACCACCTCATCATTTTCTCTTGACACGCAAGTGTCTAGACCTTTGGTACAAGCAAGCTCGTCCGAAATAGAGAGACCTTACGGATTTGTCTCTTCATTTGCACAAGAAAATTTTCCACCATTCAAACCATTTACACCTCCCACCATGTCAACACCATATTTTGGTTTAGGGATCTCCCCTTTACCTAAACTTCCACCTTTCCCTAACATAAATCACCCCATCCAAATCAATTCATCCAACCAAGGGGGTACATCACATCTTTCAAACACACCATCCACATCAAACCAACGCATGATAGCTAATCAAAATACGGTCTCTCAAAGACCCACTATTTCACTCATCTCTACCATTCCTACCACTTTACCTAGTCCCACCATTACTATCACTTCACCCATCCCAAATGCACCTATCACCACATTCACTCCAACCACTACATCCACTATACCTCAAACTTCCACTACCCCCATCACACCCCTTACATCACAACCTCCCACCACCACCATTGCTCTAAGCGCATCTCAAACTTCCAACACAATTCTGATCCCACCACCACCACCATTGCGACCAAGCCAAGTAAGCCATTACAATGCTGCATTCAAAGCATACCAACAATTGCTCCAACAATATCAAACAATTCAGCAAGCACCTATAGCCACGCATGCTTCTCGAGCTTCACAGCAAAATCAAGCTCAAACATCGCTGCAACAACAACAAGCACAACAAGCGGCACAAGCCCAAGCTTTGTTGCAACAACAACAACGAGCTGCACAAGCCGCACAAGCCGCACAAGCTGCACAAGCCACACAATCTGCACAAGCTACTCAAGCTGCACAAGCTACACAAGCTGCTCAAGTCGCACAAGCTGCACAAGCTGCTCAAGCTGCAAAAGATGCCCAAGATGCCCAAGCACGAGTGCAAGCACAAGCGCAGTACTTTGCACAACAACAAGCAGCCCAACAACTCACATATCAACAAGCGTTAGAGCAATACCAAGAGCAACAAGAAGCAGCACAGCAAGCCCTAGCTGATCAACAACAAGCATTGTTGGACCAACAACATCAAGCACAACAACAAGCTCTATTAGCGCAACAACAACAAGATCAACAACAAGCGTTGTTGAAAGCATACATGGCACAACAAACAAACATTCCACCCATTCAACCACCCACTCCACCCCCCCAGAACACCTTCATTCCACCTCCTGATCCACAATTGGATGTCACCGCACAAATTAAATTTATGTCACAACAAGTGCTTGACCTTCAATCAGGAAGGACACCAAAACCACAAAAAAACCTATGCCCTTATCCATTTGATAGGAGCGTAGAAATGAAACCATTCCCAAAAGGGTTTGAGATCCCTAAATTTGACAAATATCGCAGAACGGGTAACCCTGAAGATCACATCAGGGAATTCCAAGTACATTGCATGGAGGTGGCTTACGACGAAACGTACTTGATGAGATTATTCCCAAGAAGCTTGGCTGGAAACGCTATTGATTGGTTTTCTCGACTATCTGGAATCAAAAAATTCCAGGAAATCATAGATGCCTTCATACATAATTATTCCTTCAACACTCCCATGGAGGTTAGCTTACAGGAATTATCATCTCTCAAATAAGGGAAAAATGAATCATTCGGTGCTTTCTTACAACGATGGCAATCCAAAGCTAATCAAAGCAAGTGGTCCATGCCTGAAGAGCAACAAGTGGGAACTATCATTACGAATCTTGATGGGCCCTTGGCCTTCCACCTCAAAGTGCAAAACATCACCACTTACGACCAGTTGATCCCTAGGGCACTCAATATCGAACGAGCCCTTGCCACACAGGGAGAAACTTCATCATATCAAGAAGGCCGCTCATCATCCAGTTATCATGACAAACCACGAACATGGGCAAAGAATCGTAATGTAACCAATGATGGTGTTGTTGATGCCAAAGTTGTCATTAGTGCCCCACGGAAGAACAATCCACCATCCCAACAACAACAACACCAAAATACCAATCAAAGCAATCGACAAGTCAATACTGTGGTCCAACCATCCCATAACCAAAACACAAACAACATTGATAATCAGGGAGGACCACAGTGAAACAAGTTCTTCCCCAAACGAAAATACACACTCCTTGGGGAACCTGCTGAAGCAATCATGAAAATATTGGTAGATGAAAAATTGATAACGGTCCCTACACATAATAATTATCAAGAACCATCGGTCAAGCCACCATGGTATAATGAGAATTATCTTTGCGACTTCCACAAACTCAAGGGACACATGACAAACAACTGCATGAGGCTCAAAAATCTAATTCAAGACCTCATAGATGACAAAATCATAGATGTGGAAGCACCATCAGGAAACAAAGATCTCAAGATTTACACAAATCCGATGCCGAATCATGGTAACAAAGGAAACAAAGATCAAGACAAAGGAAAAGGGGCTTATAAAAATGTCAACCACACATACGAGGGTGTTGTTGCTTGTTTAGACGAGTTTTGTGGAGTCATCACCATCAAAGGGGCCCAAGTCGATTATGGAGTCACCACAAGAGGTGGAAAGGTTACCATTGCAGCACCATCCCAACCAAGCAGAAATTCCA
>VDFB02047230.1:176941220-176985969 GCA_007258455.2 Sequoia sempervirens
ACGTTGTCTCTGAGCCTGAACGTAGGCAAGGTTGATCTTTGATCATCCCCTGAGACATTTAGGTCAGTCCTATAGGAGTCCGTCATAATAAACTGACATTGCATCATGTGTATCTTCATCTGTAAATCGGTCAAGTCGTCAGTCGAACTACTTGGTCTCTGCGTATATAACGTAGGCAAGGCTAATCTATCGATAAGCCCCCGAGGCCCCAAGGATAGGTCTTTAGGTTAGTCTCTCGATCAAAATCTCAGAAAATCCCAAAAACATTGGAAAACTAAAAAATCAAAAACATTTGTAAAAACATCAAAAAATACCAAAAATAGCCTCAAAACATTGCAAAACGTCAAAAACATCCAAATATTTGAAAAAATCCATCCATCTCACCTCACTTGCACCCGCAATAATCAATCATCCATAATAAACTGATCGCCACCTTCATCCTTTGGAAAACGCAAACAGAAACAATCATAGCAGTCAGCAAAATCAAACTTCAATCGTAAAATCAAAATCGAAACAATGAACCATTGAACACAAAATCAAAGTCTTGATCATTTTTCAAACATGTCAATCAACCTTATATCAACAGTCTATCAATCAACTTATCAAACCATCATCATCCTATACAAAGCATGTCCTAGGATCCGTTCCGACAATGGGCACTTTTATCAAATCAACCACTTGGGGTAAACAAAACGACGTGTCATTAACATGTCCTAGGATCCGTTTCGACAATGGACATTATCTTTTGGCAATAAGTTTTGGCTCCCATCTTTTGAAACACATCCCTCTGGCTGAAGGTATGAAGAACATTGGCTTGTTTGTATACTTGATCTTTTCTTTTGATTTATCTTATTGCGCTCATTCCAAGGACCTCTCGATGATATCCGAACAAAGTTGAGATAGAGATTAGAACAGCGATCATATCTTTTGTTTCTTTGTGCTTGGGCGTTCTTTGTAAAATAACTTGGTGAATACTTGCTTGTTGGAATATGTATGGAGGGATGTTTGAATAGCTTGTTGACTATTGCATTGATTGGTTATACCTTTACGTGTTTTGGTCGAGATGTTTGAGACTTCTAAGTGCATCCTACTTAAAGGTTCCATTGTATGTGGTGTGAACAAAGAATACTCCTATCTATTTATTGAGTCAAAGTCCATCACACTAAATACAACACCATCCTAGTCCTTTATACCTTGATGCATCATGCTTAGGCATGTTATCAAACATAAATTAAGTGACCCTTTGAAAATCCCAATCCTTGATAAGCAAATCATCCATCTATCATCATCATTTCTCATCATCATCATCATTTATCATCATCATCATCTCTAATAAAGTCTCGACCAATCATGGACTTGTTGGATCCTCTTTTCATCATCTCATTCCCACACTAACATCATGCATCCATCATGAATCCATCATGCATCCATCCTACATCTGCAAACCATTAATATACTGCATACCACATATCATTCATATCATACATCATAGGAAACATTGATCATTTCACATGCATTGCATAATCATCAACATAATATAGATTTGTTATTCTAAGCATCTTGAAATCATCTTTGCATCGTCATCCATAACCACCCATTTTGAACCTCTTTATCGCGAGATCGACCCTCAAATCGAATCTTTTCACTCGATCTCTCGAGGGGGCAATGTACCGGTCTTCTTTTCCGTTGGGACATCCAGAAAAATCATGAAATTTTTAGAGATTTTGATTCAAAGGCAAGTTATTCTTTGAACCAACGCAACAAGTACATTGCTTCAAAGAGGGGCAAAATGTAGACATGCAAAATTCACATTATGCATTCGATTGGATTCGGTCAAATTAGATGTCGCATTAAGACCATTCATCAATTAATCAAGTGCATCTTCATCCATTCATTAAATAATCTCAAGGTCATTTATCAAATAAACATTATCATTCAACCTTCATCTTGCATCATCCATTTAGTTAAATAAATCAGGACTTCATTTAAATCAAATTCTAAATCATATTCCATCATTTTCTGATTTAAATAAATCAATTATCAAAGTCTTGAAAGTCAAATCATCTAATCAGCATTAATCAGCCTAATCATCATCTAATCCTAATCTAATGCTAATCCCATCCCACTTGCATTATCTAGATCTAGCCACTTGCACAATAAATCAATTTTATTGATTTATTAAAGCCTCATTTTCCCTCAACATGACAAGTCAAACATGGCATTTATTGTTGTTTTTCTTGTCCCCCTCTCAGCATTTATTGGAAAATTTGAATTTTCCCTCTCATGGGCACTCTTCCCAAATCTTGCACATGCATCAACCACTCATATGATGACAAGTGTCCTCCTATCATTGGCTTAATCTTAGTCCCACATTGGTCCATTTTCAACACTCAGCATTTGAAAATCTTTAAGTACAAGCTTCAACATTGAGCAAATCCTCCACAATGTTTCACAATTTTATGCAAGGTTACTCTCTTCATTTGAGATTTGATCTTGTCCATTTCACTCCATCATCTCCATCATTTACAAAATTTAAGCTTTGATCAAGGGTTGGGAAAGGGTCACTAGCACATGTGACACCAATCCACTATAAGATGCTAGTTTGATTCATTAGAATGATGCCCTTCTATGTTTGCTTGTTTCTTTGGCATCATTCTTGTGATTAAATGAATCTTATAGGGGATCTTTTGGTTTGCTTTGGTTTACTAACAATACTAATGGTTTTTGTTTTTGATCCAATGCAGATTTAGGGTCCTACACATGTAATGTGCTCAAGGTACCACACTTGTAGAGGTGTGTAGTGAACCATATTGTCCACCTCTCGGAATAAAAATTACACCAAATCATAATAGAGATTTGCTAGCATACATCGACCCTAGGCATATACTATCCATTACTTTGCTATCACTTGAATGAAGTGGACTAGTCCTCCATCTAGGTGATAATCTCAGCCATGGGGATGAGAACTAGTGCTATGGTGTGCATCATAATACATTAAACTATTGGTTCCCATGAATATAATAACATGGAAAAATCAATTCATCCTCTAACTTGTGCATCATGAATTGGACCATCTACACAATACTATAAATCAAATCTCTACTCTAGGAAGTTGCTCTCTCTGGAAATATAATCGCTCTCCTTGAATTAGCAACATAGAGAATCTGGTGTACATCCTCTAGTGTGATCATCATCTCTCCTATAGGCAGATGAAATGTGCATGTATTTGCATTCCATCGCTCGCAGAGAGCCATCAACATGGCATTGTGGTATCTCATGGGAGGCATAAGATATTCCCAATAGATCCCAATGGCCTGAATATGCTCCATCTCTTCTACTAATAGTGCTAGATCTAGATCTCTCAGAAAGCTCAACTTTCTTCTTCCTAACTGATGTCATTGTCAGGTAGGTACCTATAATGTTTACACACATATACTCTAAAATTCATCTAAAATATTTCATCTTTACTTTTTCATCATGCAAGTGTGCTAAAGTTCATCTAGTGTGCTTTTCTAAAGGCCCTATATACTTTAGAACCCTTTTGGGACACTTCGCAAAGAAATAGGACAATTTCTGAACAAAAGGGACACTTTGAGAAAAAAAGGGGACACTTTGTGAACTTTTTTCCAAGGTCCTAAATTAACCCATAAATGCATTAAAAATCATTAAATAATTACAAAATCACAAATTAAGGTTGAAAAATCCACTCACCTCATGCCAACACTCACCGCATGCCACCTGGTCTCGAAGAACATCCATTCATGTAGGTGTGTATCACTATCTGCTTCACATCTTCTCCTCTAACTTGTCACTCTCAAGCTACAAGTAGGTAAAATGAAATAGTAAGTGATAAATTAATTTCCTTTATCTCTTTTAACCTATTTACTTTTACTATGCATTAAATTAGGGTTTCTTTTACCTTACACATCTGTAAAGTACTTTTAATTCTGAACCACATAATGGGAGCTAGGGAACTCCATTTTTGACACCGTTTGATGCATTGGAATAATGATTCTGAACCCAACATCATCAATTTTCTATCGTTATGCGACATGGTACTTGTAAATGTCCTCCAATATGATATTTTGAATTTGACATGGCTAGATGGCTACCTTGATTTTGCCTTCGTAAAGAAAGCAAAATCAAGGGGCGGCATACATGTACCTCAAATTTTCCTTCTAAGAGTTAGGAGAAATTATTTTTGATGACTAATGAATTTGTGTTGTAGGATGTGATTTCCTAATGTTGTGGTTGTGCAGATAACTACATTGGGGGCTTCATTCTCCTGAATTTTGAATAAGTATCCTTTTATAAAGTAACGTGAACTCTTTAGAATACTTTAGCTTGCATATGCACGTAGACTCATATGGGTGCTAAATTAGGGGTTTAATGTATTTCCAAAAATTGTATACTCTTGAAGAAAGAGATACTTTTTTTCGTAAAACTAGGTCCTAATTTAGGCACCTTCTATCAATCACCCCTTAAAATTGCATTTATAGGCCCCTAATACTCATGATTTGGGACTTTGAGGTGTAATTCACCTATGAAACTAGTTAAATCCTAACAAATATCATTAAAACCATTCAAATTCTGTGAAACCCACCAAAAATATCCCTGGTGTGACTAAGTTTCCCAAGGTGGCGACTTAGTCCCTTTTGGGGTATTTCCCACTTTTGAGAAGGAATTTTATTAATCAAATTTATTTTTTCAATGGATTTTGGTCTCTTAGGTCTAAATAATGGAAAATTAGGTGTTGATGCTTATAAATACAAATTTGAAGTCATTTTCCACATCTCTTAGTCATTTTTTACAAAGAAAAAATCAAAAGTCAAGAGGAAAAGTGTCTTACACAAGAAGATTCAATAAAATTTTGCAGCAAAGTTGAAGCTTTAGAGAAAAAAGTAGGATTTTTGTAGGTCTTCAAACTCACTTTTTGTTCAATATCTCACATTGAAAATTTTTGATCATGGATGCCTATGGTGAATCATGGAGAAATCTAGGTTGAAGAGATGCAACTAGCCATCAGATCACACCTAATGACTTGTTTTCAAAGTAATTCCATCTTCCATGTTCTTCCTATCTTCAAATTAAAGGTTTGCATTACATTTTACATATTATTTACATTCATTTGAAGTGTTGTAGGGTTTCTTGCAATGAAATATTGCATCATTCAAATGCCATTTAATCACCTCATTCTAGCACATTAGAATAGGGTTTTATCTCATTTTCAGCTTTTCCTAGTCTTCGACACTTTTAGGGCTAAGGTTTATGCAAATTTTATCTTCCACAAAGTTCAAATACCAACCAAGGTTTTGACCAAGGAAAACCCCCCATTATAAACCAATTTATCTTATGTTTTGTAGGGTTTTTCAAAGATTTTTAGTCAGATTTCGATCAAAAAGCAAAGTGCAGGTTGTGGGATTTTGTTTCCACTTTTGTATTTGCAGAAAATTCAAAGCGGACTAAGTTTCCCATAGTGGATACTTAGTCCCATTGCATTTATTTTTCAAAAAAAATTACATATTCAAACACCCTTTTGGCATAAATAACTTTTTGGGTAGTTTCCCTAGTTTGGGACTAAGTCGCCCAGCCTGACACAAGTGTCCCAGTTGCTTCAAAAATGAGAATTTTTAGAATTTCAGTGACCTATGCAATCTCCAGTCTACTCCTCATTAGTTTCCAGGTGCATAGTTCATGTTCTACCTTTTTATTTTATCATTTATTGCATTTATTTTACTTTTATGCATATCATGTTGTGTTTTCAAACAAGTTACTTTTCTTAATTTTTGCATCATTAGATCACTTCATTTTTAAATTGGAGAATTAGGACATATTAATTAGGAATAATGAATTTCATTTACATAGACTTTGAGTGTAAACCCTTGCATTTTGGTCCCATTTGAATCTCCTTTCTCCTTGTAGGTGAAATACTCTAGGAGGAGCAAAGTATTGTGAGGGAAAACCAAAATCACCATTTACATAGCCTACAATGTAGAAATATCACCCTCAAATTAATTAGTGCATCTAGTATCACCCTCGTATTCACCTCTCAACCTTGTAAAAGGATCAAACAACTTTGGATACTACTCCACAATAGGTAGGGGCATGTAGTCTATGTCAATAGCCTAATCTCTGAGTGAAGGAGGTACTATCTCTATGACCTCTCATTGGTAGAGATCCTGCAAATATTTCATGGACCCTACAAAATAGAAATCATAAATCTAATCAGTACACATAATGATATATATATGGGTATGTGCAGGATCATCATGGAAAAATATATGCTTGTAAGTGGCAAAAAATTCAAAAAAGTTAGTTAGGAAACTTGATATAAAAATTTGAATAAGTTATCTATATTATTTCAAAAATATATAAGAAAATTTATAAAATTCTATTTCGTGAAAATTTGAAATTTTAATGTGCAGTAGATATTAAATTTTAGGGAAAAAAAGTAGGTATCTGTCTGACCACCCTAACGATAATTAAATGATATTTTTTTTAATAAGATTTTAGATATAAGTAGAGGACTCATGTCCTGATGTGATGATTATTTTTTCATAATTTTTTTCCAGATAAATAATTAATTATGAATTTTTTTATTATAAATTTTAAAAAATATAAAAACTCGTATGTCTGACCACCTTAACTTGGTCAAAATTCCATGAAATCATTTTTTATTTTTTTAATCTTATAGTATGTGAAGCATAGAATGTGACACATGTTTTAGATTCAAAAAATGTGATACTTTTTGAAAGCTATAGATCATGTTTTTCAATTAGCCTATCAATTAGGACTTTAGTCGTAATTCAATTAGAAAATGAGTAATAATTATTTATTAAATTCAAAGTAAAGAATAATTTATATTGGTGGAAAGCTGAGAATATCCTTTAAAAACCCTTTTCATTTCATCTTTTTTTGGTAAAAAAAAGTCATCAGCCACATACCCTACACATACCCATCATATCGCCACTTTTTGGCCCATCATGATCTTCCACATACCCATATATATATATATATATATATTAAAGGAATAATCATGAAAGCATAATAATTATCATGAATAGTATGTCATCACCTAGATCTCTAATCAACTATGTAAAAAAAACCTCATTCTACATAGGAGGAATAGAAGATGTGCTAGCCTCTCCCTACTCATAAGTGTTGGTGTGTGTTGTAGTTGCTGAATGTGATCTAGTAACATAGGTGGGAATTGAATCTCTATGATTTTGGGAAACTGGACCCTCATTTTCTGTGTCACTTCCCTCACTCATCAGTTGGCTCTAATCCTCCTCCTCCTCCTCCTCATCCTCCTCCTTGTAGTCTAAGTCTACCTCCTCATCGTAGTCCTCCTATACCTCATCCACAAATAAGTCTAGAACCCTGACCCTTGTCCCCTCACCTATCTCCTCCTCCTCATTCCTCTAATCTAGAAGATGCCCCACAAATCCTACAAGATGGTCCATAGGAAATACTAGAGTCGATCGTGTTGAGTCCCACCACTCCTCATATGCATCTATAACACTGACATCATCAGTGTGAGATTTGGGGAATATTGAGATCCTCATCATCTAAATAACTAGATACATCATCCACTATCAGGCATCTCATATCTCTTGGAATCTAGGCACTCCTTATTGATCTATTATAAAACAACCATGTTGTTGGTGGCACCTGTACTTGTCCAAACTATCTCATGACATGATCATAGTAGAATGGTCTTACTACATAATCCTATCACCCTAGTAAAAACATGTCCCTCTACACCCTCCTCAACTATTAGGTCTCATCTAGCTATTATGGTATCCATTGGTAGGGTCTCCATAAAATCTCCTCCTGATCCAAATGATCAAATCCGACTCTCCAAAAATGCAAATCTTCATATTTCCACACTTGACTTAGTGGATAACTAAAGGAATGTGGATATCCCAAAGCACATAGAGAAAAAAAACATATCATCTTGGTGCATGTGATATGCTCTAGGCACCAAACCTGCAATAACATACAATGCACCATGCTCTCAACCTCATGACAAGAAAATCATCCCAGATCATAGTACAAATGTGAAAGCATGTTGTGACCCCATGCATAGATGATCCTGTGATGCTCCATCTCCTATATCATGTGAACTAGCCCTCCATCCATGTGCACTCCCCAGCCATCTGGGCTAGTACTAGTGCTATGGTGAAAATCATAATCCATCTCAAAAGTGGTCATCATGCATGGAGTAGCCACTATAGCTCAATACATGGCCCCACGATCTCATCTTAAACTAGTCCTCAAAGGCAGTACCCTATATCTCCTCTCATTTACCTATATGTATGATCCTCTTTGAAATGGACTCTCTCACCTTGAATAGGCACTCAAACAATGTAGTGTACATCCTCTAGAGTGATCATCATCTCACCTGTTGGTAGAAAAAATGTGCAAGTGTCTACATCTCACCTCTTTTCTAATTCCATTAACATGGAATCATGGTACCTCATGGGAGGCATGAGGTACACCCAATATATCCCAATGGCCTATAAAATATGTGTATCACCCTCTTATAGTGTCGATACAAAGTCTTTTAAGAAACATAATAGTCTTCCACACATACACTATCATGATCGTGGAGGAATCTAAATTGAAAGTAAAAACATCTCCTATAAGCATTGTAAAATCTTAAATCTATACATCAACAATCAAAAAGTGTACTAAAGTTTCTCTAGGGTAATTTTCTAAGGGTCTTAGACACTTGATTCCCCTTTTGGGACACTATGTGAAGAAATAGGACACTTTATGAAAAAAGTGAGACACTTCATGAAAAAAGGGGATACTTTGCAAAAAAAGGAGACACTTTGCAAAAAAAGGACGCTTTTCAAACTTTTCTTCTAAGGTTCTAAATCTATCTATAAATACATAAATATAAATAAAGGTGTAAGAAAAAAAGGTAGAGAAGAATCCACTCACAAGATGCTACAGGTCACCTCACACTACCTTCTCACCCAAGCTATCAAGTCTCGAGGGGACATATGCTCATATGCTCAACATTTTCACTTACTCTCCACCAAAATAAAACTACAAGAAGGTAAAAGAAAAAATGATTACAAATTACTTCACTTTTTTCTCTTATATATGTTCAAATTAGGTCATTTTCCTATTAGGGTTAAAAGTCCTTTTTCTTTAAAAATAGTATACCAGGGGCTAGAGAGCTCCATTTTTTATTCCATTTGTTGTGTTGGATTCGTGATTCCACTCTTTTTCTCACTAAATGTCTATCATTATGTGGTATGGTACTTGTAAATACTCTATGATATGAATTATCTAATTTTATGAGTTTAAATTGCTACCTTGATTCCACCTCCATAAAGCAAATAGAATCAAAGTGGTGCATTCATCTACCCTCAAATTTGATTTCATGAAGAAGTTAGATAAGAGTATTTATTTGAATGACTAATGAATTGGTTTTGTAGGATCCATGTGATTCCTAACATTGTGGTTTTAAAGATAGCTATAGTGGCTTCATTCTCCCATGCATGCAAATGAATCCATATGAGTATATGATTTTATGAAATTTGGTTATTGTTCCAATTCCTTTAGCTTGCATATTCATGTAGAGTCATATGGGCACTAAAATAGGGACTAAATGAAGTGTATAAAATTGTACGCTCTTCTTGGAGATGATAAAATTTAACACTTAATTTGGACCTATATTAGTACCCTTTCAGTCATGACCCTTTAAACCATCATTAATAGGCCCCTAAGACCATTTATTTTAGATCCCAAGGCTTTTTTTAGTTGAAATCCCAAGAAAATCAACAAAAGCATTCAACTTTCTAATAACCCAACATTGGCCCACCCTAAAAAGCTAGGGTGGGACTCATATGCCACCTTTGGCGTATGAGTCCCCCTAGGTGGGACCCATATGCCATAAGTGGTGTATGAATCCTGTGTGGCCCCTCTTTAAAGTTTTGGTGACAAATTAAGGTTTTTAATTCAATTTTTTGGTTGATGTTGACCTTTTAGATCTAATAAATGGTAAATTAGATGAAGTGCCTATATAAACAATGTTTCAAATCATTATTTTCATCTAGAGAAAGCAATTCAAGATCTAATAATTCACAAGCACTCAAGCATACATTCACAAGAGCATTAAAGAAAAAGGAGAAAGAAAATTTGAAGTCTTGGAGAGACATTATAGTGTTTTGGTAGGTCCTAAAATTTTCATTCAATATCTAGCATTGTCAAGGATTGATAATGGTTTCCTATGGTAAATCATGATGGATTCTAGGTTGGGGAGATGCAAATAGCCAATGAGCCAAGCCTAATGACTTGTTTCCTAAGTGATTCCATCCTCCATTATCACTTTACTTTCTCTCGAAAGGAAGGTGCATGCATTTTTATGAATTATTAGGGTGATTAGAGATCTACCAAAGTAAGTCACCATCTCTATGTTTCATTCATGAATCTTATTCTAGCATATCAGAATAGGGTTTCATTAAATTTTAGATCTCCTAATTTTAGATGCACTTAAGATTAGGGCTTTGAGTCACATTTAATTTCAAGATCTATCGTTTATATAAAGTCTTAATTACCAAACTAGGGGTTTGACTGAGCCAAAGCCCCCATAAGAAAATCAACACAATAGATTGTTTTGTAGGTCTTGTAACAGGTCCAAATTCAAAAATTAGGTTTGGAAGAAAGAGTAGAGATAGGAGAATAGATTCAAATCTTAACTTTCTAAGAAAGAAGAATGAGACTGATACACCACTTGTGGCATATGATTTTTGGTATAGAATTTTCTCTAGGTTTCAAAGGATTTAGACTTGTCATTACCGGATTCTAGTTTCTGCCCATAAGCACTAAACTAGGACTAAATCACCTAGCCTAGCATATGAGTCCTAGTATGCTTTGAAAACTATATTTTCAAGATTCCTAACATTGTTGCAATCACATTCAAACTCCCAAGTGCACATCTATACATTCTCAGTTTACTATTCTAATTTGATTTCAAATTTTAGGTCATTTGTTTAAGTTTTGCATATCATTTACACTTATTTTCTTTCCAATACATAGCTTGGTGGTGAACCCTATTTTAGTCTTTAATCATACCCTATGATACCTTATTGCAGATCTCTTCCCCCATTCCATTATTGGATTGAGATCTCAAAGGTTTCCTTAAATGAAACTTGTAGAAAATCAATGGTTGTATCTCCTAAATCATTCATACATACAACTACTATTTTCTATGTTTCAGATGGAATATTTTAGTTTTTTTTAAAGTGTTTCATGTGGTTGACAATTCACCTTTGGATCAAGAGAAGCATGTATTTAATTGTGTAATTGTGTTAATAAAGGTTCTACCAACCTTGGTTTTTTACACTAATTGTGAATGTGCTTTGGTGTTTGTATAAGTGTGGTGTGGCGTGAACTAATTTAAATTTACACATTTTAGGTGTATAGCCAACCTTGTGAATTGTTTTCAAGGTTAAAACTAGTATATATATGAGTTTTGAATTTACAAAGGATGAATGAGTGATTTATATGATGCAAAGTGTTGAGATGTGAAGTGAGAAAGTGTAAAATGCAATAGGAGATTCAATTCCTAAGACTACTAGAAGTAGTGAGAAGAAGGTGTCTACATTCTATAGATAGAGTGTGAATGTTCTCTTGAAGTAGAGGTGGAACTTTTTTGTTTCTCTAAGATGGATCTCTCATTATAAAAATATTATTTCTTCTTCTTCTTTCTAATCTAATTATGAACCATTGGAAGTGAGACTTCCTTTTATTTTTGGGAAGTGATCCCTCTAACAACAAGTCTATTGTATTCGGTGTTGCAATTAATTTATATTGTGAGCTAATCCTCATCATGGTTTTTCAATTCTTTTGGTTTCCACGTAAATCAATTGTTCTCATGTTTTTGGATGTTGTATTACTATTTCTCATGTTTACATTTTTATAATGCATATTAACTGTTTAATTTTTGTTAAGTGTTTATGGACTAATGTAGATCTGAATTTTAATCAGGGTTTTGATGGTTAAATGTATAATTTATTCACGCCCTCTCAATTGTCTTGGGAATTCAAAAATTGGTATCAAATAAAGGTTCCTCAGAAGAAATCTTAACTACTTGAGGTAGATATGGGATAGCACACAAGAAGGATGCTCCTTTTTTTGATGGATCTAATTATGCATTTTGGAAGATGAGGATGGAATGTTTCTTTATCTCTCTAGGGTTTGGAGTTTGGAAGTCTTTTGAAAGTGGATATACAATGCCTAAAAATGGTATGAATATTTATGATGAAATCAAGGCATATGAGAGAAATGGTAAAGAAATTCATGCTTCTTTGAGTATTCTTTCTAATTCAAAACTTGTGAAAATTATAAGTGTAAATTTTTTTGATGAAATCTATAAAAAGCTAGAAAGTATCTATGAGGGAGATGATAAGGTCAAGAAAGAAATGATGTAAAGTCTAGAAATCAAGTTTGAAAACCTAATGATGACAAAATATGAAGATATTACAAGTTACATTGATAGATTGGATGAATTTTTTATTTTCAATGGAGGTCTTGGTGGGTTTATCTAGATGAAGATGAGGTGGTAAAGAAGACACATAATAAGAACTCTTACTAAATCCTATAGTCATAAGGTTTATGCTATTGAGGATATTTATAATTTGAATAATTATTCTAGAGATCAGTTTTTTGCTACATTAAATACCTTTAAATTGAGATATTTTGGTCCAAGTGATGTATAAAAGGATACTACTTTAAAGTTGGAAAAACAAACAAGAATAAGGAATCTGACCTAGATGAATTTAATGAGTTAGAAGCAAAATTTGTGAGGAAATTAAAATGGGCATTGGAAAATATAGAGGTAAGTTACGTTACAAATTCTTTAAATATTGAAAGATTGGTCATTATGCTTCAATATTTCCTATGAAAGCTTCACAAAATAGACCTAAGGAGAATAAAGGTAAATCAATTATGAGAAATTATGTTAAAGAAGATGCCACTATATCTAATGAGAAATCTAATTATTTGGATGATGAAGATGATGAATGCTTGTTCATGGTTCTAAACGTAGGAACTAATTTTACTAACCTTGAGAGATGTATGAAGGAAAGTTATTCCAAATTAGGTCATAACATTGGAGGAGAAATGGTGACTTCTTTTCATGATAGAGACAAAAAGAACAACTAGATCATTGAAAGTGGAAGCTCAAATCACATGATAGGTGATAAGAGTAAGTTTGTTAAGCTTGAGAAGTTTGAAGGTAGTTTAATTAATTATTGTGGTGATACATCTGCTAAGATATGTAGAAAAGGTTCAATTATTTTTTATGGAAAACATAATATAGATGATGTTATTTTTGTTAAGGGTCTGCAAAATAACTATTTGAGTGTAGGAGAAGATTATAGAAAAGGATATAATAATGTATTTCAGGACATTGGTTGTGAAATTAGAAAAGGCTCAATAATTGTGGTTGTTGCAAGAAGGATAGATGGAAATTTTTATCAACTTAAGGGTGAAAATGGTTGAAGCTTTATGAATCATATTAATGAAAGTTGGCTATAGCATAAAAGAATATGTCACATCAATTTTGATAGCCTATTGAGGATGAGTTCAAATTAAGTTGTGAGAGATCTACCTAAGATTACAAAGCCTATCAATGTTGTCTATAAGGAATGCTAGATTGGGAAGCAAGATAGAAAGAGTTTCAAAATAAAAGAATAATCTACTACTAGTCCTTTAGAGTTGGTGCATATAGATCTTTTTGGACCCACTAGAATCATAATTTTTCAAGGTGATAGGTATTTCATCCTATTAATTGATGATTACTCTAGAATGACTTGTGTTACTTTTCTCAAATAAAAATTAGAATCTTTAGATAAGTTTAAGGCATTCAAAGCTATGGTTGAGAATGAAGTGGATATGAAAATCATTTTTTTAAGATTTGACAAAGGTGGAGAGGTCACCTCTAATGAGTTTAACACTTTTTGTGAAGATCATGGAATAAAGATGCATCTTTCAACTCCTAGAACTTCTCAGTAGAATGAATTTGTGGAAAGGAAGAATATGGCATCTTAGAAATCTGAAAGGACAATAATTAAGGAAGAAAATCTACCAGATGTCTATTAGAGAGAAGTAATTCATACTGCAATCTACATACTTAATAGAGCACAAGCAAAGAAAAATAGTTCAAAGACTCCCTATGATTTTTGGTATAGAAGAACCCCTACTATGAAACATTTTAGAGTGTTTTATAGGGTATGTGCAAGATCATGATGGGCCAAAAAGTGGTGATATGATGGGTATGTGTAGGGTATGTGGATGATGACATTTTTTTACCTAAAATCAATGAAGTGAAAGTAGGTTTTAAAGGAGATTCTCAGATTTCCACCAATATAAATTATACTTTACTTTGAATTTAATAAATAATTATTATTAATTTTCTATTTGAATTATGACTAAAGTCCTGATTGATAGGTTGATTGAAAAAAATCTATAGATTTCAAACAGTATCACATTTTTTGAATCTAAAACATGCATCACATTCTATGCTTCACATACTATAAGATTAAAAAAATTGAATTTCATGATGTTTTTACCAAGTTAAGGTGGTCAGACAGATGAGTTTTTATATTTTTTTAAAGTGTTAATGAAAAAATCATAATTAATTATTTACTTGGAAAAAATTACAAAAAAATATGCATCACATCAGGACATGAGTCCTCTACTTATATCTAAAATATTATAAAAAATAATTATCATTTTATTGTGGTTAGGGTGGTCAGACAGACACCTACTTCTCATTTTTTCCTTGAAATTTAAGAACTACTACATTGAAATTTCAATCTTGCACCAAATAGATTTTTTTTTTTTAAATAAACCTAGAAGTTTAGAAACATTCAATTTGCTATAGATTCTATTCTTACATAATTTTTAAATAATATAGATAACTTATTCAAATTTTTATTTCAAGTTTCCTAACTTTGATTTTTTTGAATTTTTCGCCACTTAAGGGCCTATTTTTTCCATGATGATCCTGCACATACCCTAAATTAAAATTTATATCAAAAAAGATCAAGAAAACTTGGGAAATTTTGATGCAAGATCTGATGAAGGAATATTCCTTGGATATTCTATAAGAATCAATGTTTACTAGTGCTACAACAAGAGGCTAAAAAGGATTGTTGAAAGTGCAAGTGTCAAAAGTGGATGAAAAATTACAAAAAAAATTAGTATCAATGATAGATGTATATGAATCAGACAAGTCCTCTTGCAGAGAAGAGAAAGATGGCTCGGTAAGGAAAAAGAAGTGCATGTTGAAGAAGAATCTCTAGAAAGGATCCCTAAAACCCGTAAGTATGTGCAGAAGAATCATTTAGAAGATTAGAAAATTGGTGACAAGATTATAGGTGTGTTGAGAAGAAGAAAGGTTGCTATGATAGAAGAACAAGTAAATGTATGGGTTAATGCATCAATCTCTGACACAAGAAAGGTGCCACATTTTGGAAAAAAAACCCAAAATAGTGCATTTGATGAGTGCCAAAATACTTTTCCATTTGGAGAGTACCAAATTGGGTGCTTGGTAGATGAGTTGATTATGGACATGATTTTCTCAGGTGGGTACCAAATTTTCACATATTTTTGGCCATGCTAAAAATCATGTTTGTACGTCTTTCAATAAAAGTTTATAAAAAAACCATGATGACGTTAGGCTCTCTATTAGCTATCTAAATAAATGATTTCTTTATGGTTTGATTATGTTAAGGTTTTCATCCATAATTTCTCTTGTTATTTCCTCCATTTTTTTTCAAAAACCAACATGTGCTAGTTTTAGGATATATTTTTATTCATTCATCAAATCTTCAAACAAATTATATTTTTTTAAATAGACTCCAATCTACAATGTGATGATTTTATTTTATTTTTTGATTAATTTTCAAAAAAATTAGGGGGGAGCATGCTCAAATTTAGCTTTTCAAGATTTTTCCACTTCAAAAATTTATAAAGTATTATATATTCATTAAAAAATTGGCTGAAAGAATAGGGATAAACTACACGGTGTTAACTAATTTCTCACCATTTGTATTTTTGAAATTCTGAAAACCAATTAATGAAAAAGGGGGGGGCTTAGATGCTATGCTATTTTTTTGATAAAAAACATGACCTATTTTGGATGCCACCCTTTTTGAAACCCTTAATCTTCATTATTTTTTATTTTTTTAAAGTATCTTAAAAACTAAACTCAAAGCACTTCAACTCTTGTTCTTGCTGCTTCTCCAAAATTTGAGCATATCTATCTTCATTTTCTCATGCACATAAAAATTTTCCAATTTTTTTTTTAAAAGTGGCATCTTAGGAGAAATTTTTGTGTCATAGCTTGGTGCACTTACCCTTATGTTTACTATCCAAAGTTGAACCTAGAATAGTGGTTGAGGCATGCCAAGATGAATATTGGATCAAGGCTATGGAGGAAGATTTGATGCAAATTGAGAAGAATCAAACTTGGGAACATGTCCCAAGACCAACAAACAAGAATATGATTGGAAGTAAGTGGGTATTTTGAAACAAGCTGAACGAGAGTGGAGAAGTGGTAAGAAAAAAGGAAATACTTGTCTAGAAAGGCTACTCAAATGTAGAAGGAATGTATTTTGAGGAGACATTTTCTCCAATGGCAAGAATGGAAGCTATTAGGATTTTCTTTGATTTTACAACACGTAAGGATTTCAAATTCTATCAGATGGATGTGAATTTTGTATTCTTGAATGGTGAATTGGAAGAAGAGGCTTATCTTGAACAACGAGAAGGTTATCACTTATCAGATAATCTTGATATGGTATGAAAAATTAAGAAGTAATTATATGGACTCAAACAAGCTCTTAGCTCTTCTATGCAAGATTGGATAGGTACTTGTTATAACAAGGATTCAATACATGTACCATAGATAGTAATATTTATTTCAAAGTTAACAAAGATATAATATTGATTATGGTTGTGTATGTTGATTATATAGTCTTTGGAGGTAATGAAAGCATTGTTGTCCAAGAATAAAGAAGCATGCCTATCTCTACAATTTTAGGTTATCATTGATGTCACCATGATTGTGACTACAATTCTAAGTCAGTGCTTGATTCAGTATTTTGGTCTGGTATCTAAACCAATATATGAGCTACACCCTTTGGTATTTTAGTCCACAATCCTCTACAATTGATAGTTGTTGTTTGTGGTTTTGGGAAATAGTATATGGATGTCAAAAACATGTATGTTTAGAATCTCTTGTGCTTTGGTGCTCATATGGAAAATTGGCATTATTCTATTGATTACTTTTTTGCATTTAAGTCTAGTTCTAGCTGATTTCACGAATAAGTTGTGATATGGTGAATCAATTTTTGTTATGCAAACATATGTGCAACTTATAATAGGTCTATTCTGACATGATACAATATGCTACATGTTTTAGTTTATTGGTTGGAAATATTTTTCAAATACTTGAAGTTGACAGTTGGTATTTTTGAAATGCATCTAATTAGGCCAACCTGGTTGATACTTGTAGTTGAATCGAGTATATATAGTGGACAGGTTTGAAGATTAAGTGAAGAAGGAGTAGTGATTGTGAAGTTGTGAATAGGAAAAGTGAAAAGATGATGAAGTGCATTAAGTTTGTTTATTGAGCATCACTAGAATTGGATCACCACTTTTTAGGTTCACTCTCTTTAGTTTATTTTCGCTATGAAGCCAATTTTGTTTTGTAATATTTTGTAGGTAGTGAGCCTCCTTGAAAGTAGTGAGATTTTGTATCTAGACAGTGGGTCCTATTCAGTGCAGTGAGCCTTATATATTTGGTTTTGGAACTACTTTATGTTATATGTTGTGGTTGTGTTGATGATATGTGGTTTTCATTGATGTCAAAAATATCAGCATAAATGTATTTGAAGTTGTATATGTCAAGGATATTGAGAAAATTGTAATAAATGAGTTCTAGGTTGTTAGTGGTGAAGCGAAGTTTAGTATGGTGGCTATTTTTGTACATTGTTGATAAAAAATTATGGACTAAAGGGTTTGTTGCTAAGTATATCTAGTTTATCCATGTTTATTTTTAGAGATCCACATGAAGATTTGATGGAGTTATGAAGATTTCCATTCAGACAGTTTTTTATTTCTTCAGTTGGTGTTCCTAATTGAAGTTGATGCTATTTCAGCTATCTTAGTTGCTCTAGATGATTGTCTTGTGATTCATGATGCTTGTGGATGTTTCTATATCATGATCTATATTTTTTGCATGTTTACATTGATTGTTGTGATCATAGTTGGCAATTTTCTCTTGTGTGTTCATGTTTCTCTTGTTCTTGGTCAACATAGTGTTTGTAGTGTGTTGTGGATCTTTGAGGAGAAATTAATTGAAGTGTCTTCATGCTCGAGATGTTGATTTGGGTCCTCACTAAGTTGTGGGAAACCTTGGTTGATTCACATTGATATCCTTTAATGTTTTAGGCTGATAGTTTATATTCATTTTATTATTTCTTTATGGCCGACTTGTAGAAATGAAATTTCATGTTGCAGATATATAAGAGCAATTTTTTATTCAAATTTATGTATGAAAAAGGTGTGCTTCTATGTGTGTGCATGAATAATTTTCTAAGGCATTCGAAGATAGAGCAAAGTGTGAAGAATTGTGAAGAAGTGTGAAGAAGAGTGAAGAAGATTGAAGAACTATTCATGTGCTTAATTGGAACTATAATCAAGCATTAGCATATCCTATTTTCTCAGTTCAAAATCTGGATAGATTTAATCTGAATCTCTTTGTAAGATAGTGTGTCTTCCTTTGTAATTAAGCAGTGGGCTCTAGGAAGTGTGCCTGAATGCATGTGCATTCCCCATATTTCATTTTCATTATACTTTTAACATGGTATAATCTTGTGGACTAACCTCCACCATGGTTTTTCCCCTAACAGGGTTTCCACATAAAAAAAATATTGATGTTATGTTTGTTTCTGATGTGTTGATGATTTATGTTTTCATGGTTAATAATCATATCACAGAATAAGGTTAATAAGTTGAATAAGTTTTGAATTTATGTGACAACTGATTCACCCCCACTCTTAGTTGTCTTCCCTTGTGAATGACATGTTAGAGGCTGGCATGAGGATGTATTGTGAAGAATGAATAAACATAAGTTTTGAAAAATTAACTAGAAGAAAACATGTTGGCATGCTAATTTGGGGATCAAATTAGGGTTTTCCTATGTTGAGAAGAATGGTTTTAGTAGCTTTTTGATGTCTCTCGCATTTAATGTGAATTAGGGAAAATCAATGTTGTATAAGGTTAAATTTGTAGGTCTTTTTGATCAATTGAGCACTTGAAGAGTCTGAAAAGTGTCTTGGAGCGATCTCAAAGTGGTTTGAAGCAATTATGAAGAAATTGTTATAGATACTTAGGAATTATTTCTTAGTTTACAAATGGGAAGAAGGGAAAAGGAATAAGTTTCAATTGAACAAAAAACATTCAAGAAAGATAAGCATGAAAATGGATAGAGGATCGAGTGGCGTCATTTCACTAAAGTTGAAAGGAGTTGAATTGGAATAATTTGATCATAGAAAGATAAAGGAAATGGAACTAGGGATGAAGGAAAATGAGTTATAGAGCATAAAAACCCTAGGTATAGATTTATGGGGAGAATTTCCCTAGTTTGTAGATAAAGAATTCATCTTGTTCTTGTTGAGTCAATTCAAAAATGATAGTATTATGTTGGACAATCACTACCTAATCACAAAGGGTGCAATCAAAGTAATTACTTATTTATGCAGTATTGGGGATCTCCCTAGGAAGAAAACCGTGAAATAGAAAGATGTGGAGGAACTTAATAGCATTGATAAAGACCCTAAAGCTCTATTGATAAACACTCTTGTGGATTCCCCTATAAAGTATGTTGCGTACAACATTTCTTACAAAATCTATTTCAAAAATCATGAAGGTTTGACTTTAGCTATTGCTTTGACTTTAGCTATTGTTGTATATCTTGCACACATGATGGTTAAGGAAAAAAAGTATTTTTATTTTTGTTTCTTATTACTTGAAAACCTAACTAAGAATGCCTAAATTTTGTTGATTAAGGGTTATCCTTTTTGGTTTGGATCTTTGTTTGTGTACTTGAATTTTTACTTTTTGAACTTGCTACCAGGAAGAGAAAATGTTGTGTGGGAATCTAGTATTATTGCAAGAAAACAAGTTTATAGACACTTGGAATCATTGGCAGAAAATGTAAGTGTTTGCAAATCATATTTCACATCCTTAAAGGTAAATATTTGCTCTGGTACATGCCAATACCTAGACAGTTTGAAATGGGTTCATCCTCTAGTAAGATGGAGTTGGAAGTTATCATTGGTGAGTCCCCTCCAGAACCTCAAAAAGAGGAAAACTATTGTAACAGATCTCTCAGAAGAAAAGAATAATGAATAAGAATTTATGTATGGATCTTACTCCTTTGATCCAAAGGATATATGGACGCTACTAGACAAGAGTGAAATGGAGAAGATTGGTGAAATGTGGAATGCATGCTCTTCGATTGAGAAATATAGAATTGATGATGTATTGGTTGATTATTTGCTCAGTAAGGGTATTTTAGTTTCAGATGCATCAAATTCTTTTCCAGATGATCTAGTAGAGATTATTGAAGAGAGAACATTATTGGAAGGACCTGAAGGTCATAAGTTCAAAGCTATGATTGAAATAAGATGTAACAAAGAAAAGATCAAATTTTATCTAAGCACATAAATGAAAAAAAATTATGCATCAAATAAATATCTGACATCGATAGGTATTGTCTTTGGTGGTTGATAGTTGTTGACAATTTTAGAATAAAAATTAAAGTCATTGACTCTTAGATGAATAGTATTGGAAATAATTTTGATTTCTTCAAAGACAGGGATAAAAAATAGAGAATAAGAGTTGGTGAATTGTAGGTGGAATTGCTAAATACTCAAAGGAAAAGAGAAGATATCATTAAAACCTTCTGGTTGGTTAAGGAAGTTGCTGAGGTCCACTTGGATCATTTCTCTAGAATTTTCTTTGATGCAGGAAATTATGAATGATTGTGTTTATATTCTGATCAGGAATCCTCCTTTATGTAGTTATCTTTATTGGAAGATATGAGTGCAACAATTAATTCAGTTTTTATTTCTTGGAAAAGGATTCTTTTGATCATAAGAGAGAGGTGCAAGAAAATAATTCATGTAAAAGGTGTCATCCTCATTTCAATGTTTGAAATATGAAGCTAGAATTTATGTATATACAAGGTTATCATATACATACGTTTACATCCTACCTTTTGATCACCCTTTTCCATTGATGTCAAAGGGGGAGAGAGTTACATTGAGGATAGCTAAGGTGATAGCAGGAGAGAATGTTATGTTTTGAAAATTTTGGCACATGTTGACATCAATGACAAAAGGGGAGATTGTTGGAAGAATGAAGAAGAATGACTATCTCTATAGTTTTGGGTTGTCATTGATGTCACCATGATTGTGACTGCAAGTCTAAGTCAGTGCTTGATCCAATATTTTGGTTCAATATCTGAACCAGTATACAAGCTACACCCTCTGGTATTTTAGTTTATAATCCTCCAATGTTGATAGTTGCTTCTTGTGGTTTTGGGAAATATTTTATGGATGTCGAAAATATGTATGTGTATACGAGTAAATTTGCACCCCTTATGCAAATTCCCCCTTTTTCCTTTTTCCACCTTAGCAAATCAAATTTGAGGCTTAATTACACCTGATCCCACTATCTCCATTCCACTTGGCACCTATTTTGAGTTTTGGTGGGATAATTCCTATTAGGAACACCTACGCAATGTGTAGATGTACACATGGCATGCTTATGTCCTTGACAGATTCCTTCAGTTGAACCTGCAAAGGTGTTACACTTCTCATTGGTGGTCAAGTTGTAATGACCTCTTTAGTCGACCGACCTGAATATGGTCGTTTTCTTCATCTCCTCTTCAAATGATCTCCTTCAACATGCATTTCAACTTCTTCCAAGCATTTGAGCTCTTCTACAACACACTCTAAACCTTCAACAACATTCACTCACAATATTGCATTCACTTCAAGCATCCTAGCAACACTCTTGCACCTCATTGCAACAACAACTTCACTCCACCAGGTATGTGCAGGATCATCATTGAAAAAATAGGCCCTTAAGTGGTGATGAAAATTTAGAGTTAGGCAACTTGACATAAAAATTTCAATAAGCTATCTATATTATTTCAAAAATATGTAAGAATAGAATCTGTAGCAAATTGAATGTAGTTTCTAAACTACTAGGTTTTTTTTTTTTTAAATCTATTTGGTGAAAATTTGAAATTTCAATGCAGTAGCACTTAAATTTTAGAGAAACAATAATAAGTATGTGTATTTCTAACCACCATAACCACAATAAAATGATAATTATGTTTTATAAGATTTTAGATAAAAGTTGAGGAATCATGTCCCAATGTGATGCATATTTTTTTGTAATTTTTTTCCAAGTAAATAATTAATTATGAATTTTTTATTACAAATTTTAAAAAATATAAAAAACTTGTATATTTGACCACCTTAACTTGGAAAAAACTTCATGATTTGGGTATGTGCAGGATCATCACGGAAAAAATAGGCCCTTAAGTGGCAAAAAAATTAGAAAAATCAGAGTTAGGCAACTTGACATAAAAAAATGAATAAGTTATCTATATTATTTCAAAAATATGTAAGAATAGAATTTGTAGCAAATTGAATGTAGTCTCTAGACTACTAGGTTTTAAAAAAAAAAAAAATCTTTTTGGTGAAAATTTGAAATTTCAATGCAATTGTACTTAAATTTTAGGAGGAAATAAGAAGTAGGTGTATGTCTTACCACCCTAACCACAATAAAATGATAATATTTTTCTTATAATATTTTAGATATAACTAGAGGACTCATGTCCTGATGTGATGCATTTTTTTTTATAACTTTTTTCCAAGTAAATAATTAATTATGAATTTTTATTATTACAATTTTTAAAAAATATAAAAAACTCATATGTCTGACCACCTTAACTTGGTAAAAACTTCATGAAATTCATTTTTTCTTTTTTTAATCCTATAGTATGTGAAGCATGAATGTGACGCATGTTTTGGATTCAAAAAATGTGATACCGTTTGAAAGCTATAGATGTTTTACAATCTAATTGAATCAATTAGGAATTTAGTTGTGATTTGAATAGAAAATGAATAATAGTTACTTATTAAATTCAAAGTAAAGAATAATTTATATTGGTGGAAAGCTGAGAAACTCCTTTAAAAACCCTTTTCATTTCATCAATTTTGGGTAAAAAAAAATTTATCAGCCACATACCCATCATATTGCCACTTTTTGGCTCATCATAATCCTACACATACCCATTTTTATTTTTTATTACCTATAGTATGCAAAGCATAGAATGTGACACATGTTTCAGATTCAAAAAATGTGATACATTTTGAAAGCTATAAATGTTTTTCAATTAGCCTATCAATCAGGACTTAAGTCATAATCCAAATAGAAAATGAATAATAATTATTTATTAAATTTAAAGTAAAGTATAATTTATATTGATGGAAAACTGAGAATCTCCTTTAAAAACTCTTTTCATTTCATCAATTTTAGGTTAAAAAAAGTTGTCAACCACATACCCTACACATACCCATCATATCAACACTTTTTGACCCATCATGATCCTGCACATACCCCACCACTTCAGTACAGAAAGTTTGGGACCAAACCATTTCAGCAGAGGCTCGAGTACTCTCATTCTCTCCCCCATTACCCTTGAGTTCTTTTGGTGGAGGTGGTAAGCTTCCCATTCCTCTCCTCTATTACTTGGTAGAGTAAGCACACTTACTATTTTGTAGTGCCTTAGTATTCTTTACAATGTTATTTCCTTTATCTCACTTTCTTGGCTATTTGTGGAGGTGGAAACACCTAAATGGGGGTTTGACTGAGGTAGGCCCCTATACAAGCACCCAACATTTTCCTCTTCTTTATGTGTAGGTGAACATCCTTTCGAGGAACTAGCTAGTGAATGAGTTTCTTTGTGAGATTATTCTTGCCATCTTAACTCTCTCATTTTTACTTTATCACATTACAAAGTATTTTTTTAACTTAATCGCATTATTTTGGCCATTTAATAGTAGTTAGTTGCGTCACTAGCTTGTTTTCTTAGGTTTGACCTTGTCTCCATAATTTTCTGGTCGTACAAAAGATAGTGCACTTGAGAGATGCCTTCCCCAACATCTTGTAAAGCTAAGGTAAGTTAGGGAATCCTTTCGCTCTTGGCCCTCAATGATCTGGGACTTTGAACATGATCGGTCCCCCTCTCTTACATTTTTGCTGAGTCTAATGTGAACTAATTTTTGTTCATTAGTTGGTGTTAAAACCTCTCTCGTGTACTCTGTGACTATTGTGTTCCTAAATTTTGTGAAGGTTTATGAGCATCACAACCCAGTTCGCAACTTCTAGGTATATCATTAGGAGAAGTGTATGACACCTCCCGATGGAAAGGAAAAAGGTCACTACCAGTTTATCTATAGGCCTTTTCTTTGGTCCCACCGTTAGTGTGTCCACACAGGAGTAGTTGTCAAGGGGTGAGATAGGATTCTCTGATGAAACCAATCACGTCCCTACTCCTCCTATATCCCCTGCACCATTGTCGATAGACCTGTATGAGGCTATTTAAATCCCTTCAGAATATGTATCCACCCTTAGCAAAGGGTTGGATGATTTAGAAAGTCATTTGGAAAGGAACCCAAAGATGGCTAGGGCCACCCGAGTCATTAGTGAGCTAAAATACATGATTGGAAAGGATCGAACAGGCCTTAAACTCCTAGCTAGATTTACTAGTCTGACAGAAACCTATGTTCCTTCGAATGCTCCTAGCATTATGTGAGGAACCACTTTTGAGTATTATGAAAGACAATTAGGAGTATCAACACCTCCCACATCTATCTACATGGCCAACATAGTCCCAAATATCAACATCCCTTTTGTCTCTGAGAAACTGAAAACTATCAAAGTAAACAAGATCCCTTTGGGCTTTAGCTTCACCCCCCTATCTCTAGTGGTGGAGGTTTTGGCGAGATGAGTGGCAGAGGCTTTGGTAGTGGAGGTGGTGTTGGTGGAGGTGGTTCCAATGGAGGTCATGGTGGTGGATTTAGAAGTAGAGGTGGCTCTGATAGTGGCCCTATTGGTGGCGGTGGCTCTAGTAGTGGTTCCAGTAGTGGTCACACTAGTGGTCTTGATGGTGGCTCTGTGGTAGTTCGAGAGGAGGCTCCTCTGGCCCTCTATCTTCTAATGACCCTATTCTAAATACTCTTCTTCAAATATGGGTAAGATTTAGAGCCAGTTGGCGAGTCTCTCCCAAGCCTTTGCCCAACCTATCTTTCGACCCTTTTTTTGGCACAAACCATTGTCGATTGCAGTATTGAATAATCCCTTCTTGCAAGGAATGGAGATCCCTAAATTTGAGAAATATGATGAAAAAGGGTACCCACAAACACATGTGTCTGCCTTTAATTCCTTATGCATAGATTTTTTTCATCACGATGCGTTGATGGCTAAATTATTTCCCTGATCAATCAAGGATATGATACTTGAATGGTATTTTTCCTTGCCTAAAAATTCTATATTTTCATTTGACCAACTTGTAAATCAATTCCTCAGACAATTTCAAGCTAATATCGATTCGAAGATGACCTTCTTGGATCTCATCCAATTGAAAAAGGGAGATAATGAAAAAATCACTGATTTTATAGTGCATTATCAAGTGCTTCTTTCACAAATCTTATATTAGCTATTCAATTCTAACGAGTAGAAGGTATTCGTAGGGAACTTACAAAGGCTTCGACAAGAGAATTTTTCCCTTATGAAATACCCTTCTTTTGTGCACTTGTGTGCAGCCTTACAAGAGTACCAGCAAATATTTGTTCACTTCGGGGGGTCCTCCTCACACTCCCATTCTGAGGGAAATTCCATTGTATCAATATCTAGGAAAGGTAAGGCCATTACGAATGTAGTAGCCACTATAGATAAAAATGGCCTCAAATATAACAAAAGGTTCATAAAGTTATCAACATCTTATTCTTCCATCTTACAAAAGTTGTTGAAGGATAAGATCATAACCTTGCCAAATCCTAAGCCTTTTAAGGAGCCTTACCCTATTTGGTATGATGGGAGCATTTATTGTCAGTACCATCGAGTTAATGAACATGACATTGAATGTTGTATGTGGCTACATCATCAAATATAGGACTGCATCAAGGACATTACCATTTGTCTCAATGGGATTAAACAAAGTGCTAACAAATCAATGGCCAAAGCTAATAGTGAATTGAAAATATACACAAACCTGTTTCTATTGCACTCTACCAATATGATTATCGATTCCATTGATTTTGTTACTCAACCTGAGGCCTATGTTAACATAGTAAACCCCCATTTACTAACAAACAAGTTTTTTCCCTCTTCCATATTTGTGATTGCAGATCTAGGTTGAGGTCTTGAAGGTCATTTGGAGTGCAAAGTCATAGAAGTTGAAAAGTTGCATTAAAAAAATTTCATCTTCACGGAAACTCACCTACAAGCTGAATCCATAAGTTTCAAAACCTGAGATTGGAAGGGAAGCATGTGCAGACCTTGGAGCTCAAGATCACACTCAAAAAAATTAGAAATTAAAAACAAGACTAAAATTCCACCTTAGGCTTCTTATTCCTCTCAAGCATATTCATTCAAAGATTCCTTCATATTCAGTTCTGACATCTGAAGACTTTGCATCTACCTCAAAAAACAACAGTGGGACTAATATGCCATCTTGGGTGTTTTAGTCCTTCATAGTACTTTTTGGAAGCTTCTTTACATTTTTAGAATCCTCACAACATCTCCAGATTTCCCAGGTGCTTATTTCTAGTTTCATATTTTTCTATTGCATTTTGTTTATCATTCTAGGTCATTTAGCATTCATTTTCATATCACATTGTGTTTTCCAACATTTTTTTTCCCAAACATTTGCTTGGTGGTGAACCCTTTTAAAATATAGAGAACCCCCTCCTAGGTCCTCATTATGAATTGAATCACCTTGTGATGTTGTTAGTCAATCCAATCAAGACTCCTAGGACATTATTGAGTGATTTGTTGGAGAAATAGTAATATTCATATATCTATTTTTCCATAAATTAGATCCATAGAAGAAAAATTATGGAGAAAGTTTTCAAGTTTCCATAGTTGTCACCTTATTTGCAAGATCATAGAAAGTCACCTATAGGTTCCAATTCAGTGTTTCACACTCAAAGATTTGGCAAGAAAGAAGCGACAAGAGAACCTAAAAGGATATCAAAGTTTCAAATCAACCTTGATATTGGGACTAAATCACAACTTGTGTCCAATATGAGTCCCAATATACATAATTTCAAATATTTCTAGCAAATTGTGATTTTCTAGTTCTAGATTCCAGTTTCTATTAGAAACCGTAAACTGGGACTAAATCACCCCTACTAGAGCACAAGAGTCCCAATGTGCATTAAAAGTCAATATTTCTAGGATTTCATACCATCATTCAATCCTCTTAAATTTCTAGGAGCACCTCTATGCTTTCTCAGTTTACTGTTATGATTTGAGATCATTTTTAGGTCATTTACTCAAGTCTCACATATCATTTACATTTCTTGTCTTTCCAAGCCCTATCTTGGTGGTGAACCCATTTTTAGTCTTTAATAACACCCTTGGACACCTTATTGCAGATCTATTTCCCTCATTCTATCCTTAGATTGAGATCTCTAAGGTTTCCTTGAGTGAAGCTTACAGGAAATTGGTTGTTCTATCTCCCAAAGCATAGATTGACAATTTTTGAGGTTTCAATTATTAATAAATATTTTTTAGAACCATAAATTACCTTTGTTAAATATTACACAACAAACCTTTGAGTAATCTAGTGCATGAAGACTTGACAACAAAAACTTTGAGATAAAAAATTCCTTCTAGAGTGTAATTATAGTGTAATTATCTTTCAAGAGAGGTAAAGGTCATTATGAATTTTATCTAAATTGTTCATGACTAAAAAATTCTCAACACTAACTTTTTAAAATTAATTCAACACATTTATAAATGTTTCCATGATACAAGAGTAGAAATATACTTTTTACTTTCCCAAAAAATTCTATGTTATCGTTAGCACAATATGGGCCTAACATGTTTTTGATTCATTCAATTACAATAATTTTGATAACTAATCACATAGTTGTAACAAATTAGATAGTAAATAACATAACACATGGCTAACTTTGCACTCCAAGATAGTTTTATGATGCGATTGTTAAGAAAAAGAAGGCATCGGAACATTTAATTATTATTAGCATGTTTAACTATTTAATATTTAAATTATATTTGATAATTATCTAATGTTTCTTTGTGAGTTATAACTTGTAGTTTCTATTTTCAAGTAGGAGTCGAGTGGAAAGTTTCCATTATAGGTAGAGTTGTGCATGAAGGAAATTTCTATTTCATGTTGAGTTTGAATGTAATTGAGAATTTTGGAGGTGGAGTTAAATTTTGACAAGTGTAGCTTTTGCATGTGCAAGATTAGTGATAATTTTCAATTGCAATATTGCATGTGTTGAGAAGTTGAAACTTACAATTATGCATGTATAGTGGTTTTGGTATTTTCCATGTTGCATCTTTAGTCTAGAGTGTTAGATTTTATAAATGTCTAATTAATACATTGTAAGCTCCTATATATTAAAAATTTGTAGTTTTTTGTATGTTACTACTTTATTGAAGTACTATTATGTTATCAAATTACTCCAAAATTGAGAAGTTTGAAGACACCTACAAGAGCATACCTGTTCAATTATATTGTAACTTGCTTGTTGTTGTTTAATAATATAATTGAGCTATGTTTTGGAGTTGTTTTTTTCTCCTAAAAGGGTTTAATCTACATAAATTTTGTTTTATTTTTTCATTTTTATCTATTTATGACATGTATGTGCATCTAAATATGTAACACTTAAAGGTGTTTAAGAATTTTTTACAACTCTCTCTTGCTTAGATTGGTTTAGGAAGCATATTTTGTGTACTTGGCCTCCTTTCAGTTGGTATCAGATCCTAACCATCCTTGATTGTGTTGTTGGGTTAAAATGGGTTTTTGAGCTAATCTTTGTTTTATTAGGTGTTTTGTAAAAGAATATTGTGTGACCTTGTTATAGGAAAAAGATGGAAACCACATCTAGTAGAATTGGAATGGAGAATTTCAATGGTAGAAAATTTGAGTTATGGAAGTTGAAGATGGAGGATATGCTAATGGAAAGAGATTTGTGGGTTGTAATATTAGGTACGAAACTAGCTAGCACAACCTAGGAGGAGTGGGATTTGATGGATACAAAATACAAGGGTTTCATAATACTTTGTTTGGCTAATTATATGCTCTTGAATGTCCATGAAGATAAAACTATTAAATATCTTTGGAAGAAACTTGGAGATGTTTATCAAGCTCAATCCCTAGTAAGTAAGTTATTTCAATGAAAGAAGTTGTATTATCTGAAGATGGAGGGTCCATTGTAGATCACCTAAATTATTTTAACATGCTCATAGTTCAACTGAGCTCTATTGATGACAAGATTGAAGATGAGTATAGTTGCATGCTTTCATTATGTTCTTTTTCAGACCTGTAAGATCACCTAGTAATGGTTATTGAGAGTACTACCACCTGCTTCAAGATGCATGAGGTGTTTTCATTGATGTTTTCTAAAGAGATGCAAAGGAAATCCTAATCTCTAGGGATATTTAAGTCTCTTGGAAAGTCCAAGGGAAAAAGTTGGAACTATAGTAAATTTGGTCATTTCCACAAAGAGTGCAAGGAGGAGAAGAAAAAATAAAGGCAAGAAGATTTTATCTAGCTTCAACTCTGAAAAATCCTCTCAAGATGAAACAAATTCTTTTGTTGCATCCTTAGAAACACATGCATCAAAATATGTGTGGTTAATAGACTTGGGTGCTTCTTACCACATGACCTCATATAGGGGTTGGTTCTTGATGTATGAAGAATATAATGGTGAGAAGGTGTATATCTGGGTGATGACTATCATTGGAATATTTTTGGTTGTGATAGAGTCAAGATTAGATTCCTTGATGGTTGAGTGAAGGTGATTGATGGTGTTTTTCATATCCCATGCTTGGCATGAAACCTACTCTTAGTGAGTAAATTGAATGATTGAAGCATGTATATTGTTTTATCAAGTGAAGGATGCAAGATGATGATAGGAACTATAGTGTTAGATAAGGGTGTTCAGACTAACATGTTCAAGCTAGATGCATGCAAAATTTAGTGCAATAGATTCTTTTACCAAAAAAAGGAACAAATATTTATATTATTCATCCTCATGAGCAAAGAAGTTTGTAGTAACTACATCAGATGGTCATGCTTTTTGGGTACCTGAAGGTGATCATTCCTTAGAAATGAAGATTCCTATACAGAAGACAATGTTGTGGCATCAACAACTTGGTCACATTAGTGAGAAGAGTCTTAGAGCTAGGTGAAATCTAAGAGCCTTGTTCAAAGCCTTGATGATTTTAATTATGAGTTCAAGTTGTGTAAACATTATGTATATGGAAAGCAACACCATATTTAATTTTATTATAGTTCTCATAAGTCTTCTCAGGTTTTGGACTATGTGCATGTAGATGTGTTTGGTCTTTTGAATGTTACTTTGTTATCTAAATATGTGCACATTGTCTCATTCATATATTATTATATTAGAAGGAAATTTTCTTATTTTCTTAGAAGTAAAGATGAAGTCTCTAGTAGATTCAAGTAGTTTAAGGCTCTTGTTGAAAATCACATCACTATAAATATTAAGTGCTTGAGGACTAACAATTGCGAAGTTTTGTTCATTAGAAAATAGAAGTTCTTTAAAGAGCATGGGATTGAGAGGCATAATCCAGCTCCATACACCCCACAGCAAAAATGATTTGTAGAGAGGATGAAAATGATGTTGATGGAGAGGCCTAGGAGAATGTTGATTGTTGGCATTGAGCATAAGTTATTGAACCATAGATTTAAATGTGGTCTATAGACTACTTTTGCACTCTTAGGACCTTTCACCTAAAAGGAGAGAGATAGAACCTATAAATCAATATAGTTCACTCAATCTAATGTATGTATGATGTGATTGAGGCTAAATGAGATGATCTAAATGAAACTTTAAAATAATGTAATTGAATGATTATGAATGTAAAACCTAGAAGAAATAAGTTATGTTTGAAAACAAAGTGTGATATGTAGAAAATCCAATAAAGAAGTAAACTAATGCAAACAAAATTAAACAAGGTTGAACAAAGTGCACCTGGGAAATGAATGTTTAATCTTGAGTGATTTGAATGCTGGAAAAAATTAATGCAAATCACTAGTGGGACTCATTCACCATTGATGGCAAATCAGTCCTACTACTAGCAAAAACTTGTGAAAATAGGTTTCCGATTGTCGGGAACTAGAATATGACTAACATAATCTAATTTTCTAGTATTAAGGTGAGACTCATTCGCCATTGATGGAAAATCAGTCCTCTCCCAAAATTCTATGAAATCAAAGGTCAATTATTTAGCTCCACATCTGCACTTGTCTTCCTGCCAGGTTGACAAAGTCAAATATGCAAAAAATGGACTGTAGGTTGTCTCCAAGTTTGAAATAGGATGTATTTGACTTGAAACACTTTGTTGACTTCTTAATTGCATTTCAACACCTAATTTCTTGATAAATATGAATACACAAGTCTACAAACACACATGCAAAAGGGGGAAAATTGTTAAGGGTTAGGTTATAGGGATTTTCCTTGGTCAAATCCCACTTTGGTAATCAAAACCTTAATGAAAAAATGGAATTAAATGAACAAGGAAAGATGAATAAACTACGTGCAAATTACCTAAACTTACCACAACCTTGTTGAATAAATCTGAATATATGTCAATGGCTGCTCCAAGATACTTGATTGATTCTTGATTAAATGATGTAAAGTACTCAAATGCTTCAGTGAATGGATGATTGAATGCTTGAATGAATAAGGAGATGTAAAATGAGGAGAAAAACACTTATTTATGCATACTTGTGCCTTAGTAACCCAATGATACCTCATCACAAACTGACATAAGGTAATTTTGAATAGAAACCTAAAAGAAAATTTAAAATATTTTGAATTTGGAGCCAAGAGGGACTCATTCACCACCCATGGCGAATGGGTCCCGCCTTGGGCTTGTAAGTGGGTGTCAGAAATTAACTTGAATTTAATGTTGTTTGTTAGGTTTACATTAAAAAATACACTTAATTAAGCCTTATGAGTGCATAAAGGGGTCAAATAAAGCATAAGAAAGGTGTAAATAGTGAAATTAAGCCTAGAAAAGTGTAAAATATTGTTACAAGACTTTACAACACTTCAAAATAGGACTTGATAAGTGATGAAAAGAGTCTAAAAGAGTGTAGAAATGTTTTAAAACACTTCACAACACCTTCACAAGACATCATAAAGACCTAATGTGAATGCAAAAGTTACATTGAAATATTAAATAAAAGTAAAATAGACCAAGAATCATGAGAGAAAGACCTAAAAGACCATGAAAATTTCCAAGAGCCATTTTTCTATGGTACAGTTATGTGTTGAAGTTGTATTCCTTGCATGTTATTTAATCAATAGATCTCCTACATAAGCTCTTGTTGATAAGATAATGATTGAAATAGCCTTTTATGAGACCTCTCAGAGTATTTGGTTATGAAGCTTACACTCATGTTCCAATTGAGAAGAGGTTTAAGTTGAAGAACAAGGAAGTTAAATGTATCTCCATGGGATATGGTATCAGTGTGAAGGGGTACAAGATTTTGGGTCTAGTGGCCTAAAAGTTACTCTAATAAAAAAAATATTTTTTTGAGAGATGAAATCTTCCATAGTTGAATTGCATCCAGAGAAAGAGGAGAAATATATGGAGGTAGTTCAGATTCCACCTACTTTGATAAAATAAAATCTATGTACTCTTTTTGAACTTCATGATGAGGAGAGTTTTAGAAACTCTAAAAGTTTTGAAGAATAAGAAGAAGAACCTCAACCTCAAAAATTTAGGAGGTCTACATGAGATAGGTGACAACTTGATAGGTTTAGATATTCACCTAAAAATTTCATTTATTCATTGTTGGATTTTATTTGCATTTTTTCTTTGATTGCTAACATTGATGAGGCTAGGACTGTCAAAGAGGCTATGGGTATGAGTGATGTAAATTTTAGGATGAAATCCATGGATAAAGAAATGCTTGCATTAAAGAAAAATGATACATGAGATCTAGTACATTTTCTTCAAGGATGGAAATCCATTGTATGTAAATGGGTTTTTAAGAGAAAACCTTGTTTAGATGGTAGTATTGAGAAGCATAAGTCACAGTTGGTCACTAAGGGGTATTCTTAGGTGGAGAGAATTGAAAATGGCGAGATTTTGTCTCCTAATGTAAAGCTAACATCTATGCAATTCCTACTATCACTTGCAACAACATATGATCTAGAAGTGGAATAGATGGATGTGAAGACATTATTCCTTTATGGTGAGTTGGAGGAAGAAACTTATGTCACAACTAGAGAATTATATGGTTAAAAGTAAAAAAAATTTGGTATGCAAGTTGAAAAGTCTTTATATGGTCTTAAGAAATCTCTTAGGATGTCGTACTATAAATTTGACACATGTGTGCTATTTTTTGGATTTCTAAGATCTAAATCTGACCATTGTGTTTATTAAAAATTTAATAATGATCAAATTATTATAATTTTATTATATGTCTATGATATGCTATTTTTTCTAGGAATAGTAAAATTTTGATTTCTGATTTGAAGTCTCAATTGTCAACATAGTTTGAGCTGAAGGATCTAGCTATAGTGAAGCATATTTTGGAGATAGATATAAAAAGAGACAAAGCTAATAGAAAGAATTGGTTATGTTAAACAAAGTATGTGAATTCAGTGTTGGAGAGATTCAACATGATAGCTTGAAAACAATTGATTGTTCTTGTAATACAAGCGATGATGATTTCTATGGAAGATTATCTAAAATCTCCTACTAAAATGGAGGACATGGATAGAGTACCATATGTGAGTGTTGTTGGAAATCTAATATATGTTATGGTTTATACAATACTAGACATTGACCAAATAGTGAGAGTCCTTAGTTGGTTCATGGATAATCCTGGATGGGTACATGGGGATGCAGTGAAGAGAATGTTCAAATATTTGTGGGGTACTTTTGAGTATTCCCTATACTTTCATGGTTATCCTACTAAACCTCGACACTTAGTGAGTATTTGTGAATATGTGCATTCAGATTGGGTAGGTGACATTGACAATAAGAATATTCGTTAGTGGCTATGTATTCATGATGTTTGGTGGTGCTATCAATTGGATGAATAAGCAACATGCTATAGTAATATTTTCCAATATAGAAGCATAGCACATGCAAACTACTCTTGATTGTAAGGAAGCCATTTGGCTCAAGAGATTATGTTCTGATAATTGTTTTGATGAAGGACAAAATAATATGTGTTATGATAGTCAAAGTGTCATTTTCTTAGCAAAGAATCCTACTTTCCATACCATAACAAAGCACATTGATGTTTAATTTCATTTTTTTCATGATATGGTGGAAGATGAAAAGGTGATGCTGGAGAAGGTTGATACTTTGGCAAAAAAATTAGATGCATTAAAATATCTAGTGAGCATTGATAAGTTTAGATGGTGTTTAGAGTCTATGGGATTCATGACCTCTACCAGTTAATTTTTTTTTTTTCTATTAGATCTTCAAAGATTCTCAACAAGTGGGAGAATGTTATGAAAAAGGTGTCTCAACCTTTGATTATTCTTAGCATGTTTAATTATTTAATGTTAAAATTATATTTGATAATTATCCCATGTTTCTTTGTGAGTTACAACTTGCAGTTTCTATTTCCTCTAAGGAGGCAAGTTGAAAGTTTCTATTTCTTGTTGAGTTTGCATGGAATTGATATTTTTGGAGGCATAGTTATATTTTGGAAATTGTAGCTTTTGCATGTGCAAGATTAGTGATAATTGGAATTTACAATATTGTACGTGTTGAGAAGTGGAAACTTACAATTATGCATGTATAGTGGTTTTGATATTTTCCATGTTGCATCTTTAGTCTTAAGTGTTGTATTTTAGAAATGTCTAATTAATACATTGTAAGCTCCTATATATTGAGCACTTTTATTTTAGAGTTGTATGTTATTTTTCTGTTGAAGTATTGTTATGTTGTCGAGATTGCTCCAAAATTGAGAAGAAGTGTGTAGACTCTTGCCAGAGCATAACTCTGCAATTATATTGTAACTTGTTTGTTGTTGTTGAATAATATAATTGACTTTTTTTTGGAGTGTGGAGATTTTCTCCCAAAAGGGTTTTTCCCATATAAATTATGTGTTATGTTTTCATTGTTTATTTGTTTATGATAGGTATGAGCATCCAAATTTGTAACAGTTAAAGATATTTAAGAAATTTTAGCAACTTTCTCATGCTTAGATTGGTGTAGGAAGCATCTTCTACACACTTGACTTTATTTCAACAATAAATGGAATCCATGTAATTTTTTCATTTTTTATTTTCACTAACTTACATTTTTCCATGGGAAATGGATGGAATAAAAATATTTTTCTACATGTGGCTGTATAAATTATTTTTATTTTTCCTAATTGATTGTTGCTTATTGGTATTCCCAACATAGCTTTCTTTGTTATAAAATAAAATGACATCATTTAGAAACTTTCACATTTCCTAAAGCCATCAACAACTAGGAAATGAACCGTAGATTTTTGGCACGACAAGACTTTCTATCTCTTCTAGGGTTTTGCACCTAAAAGGAGAGAGGTAGGCCAAAAATTCTAGATAGATTCACTCAAATTATACAATGTATGATGTTATTTGAACTAAATGGAATGAAATAAGTGCAATTAAGTTATCTATATGACTGATTATGTGTCCAAAACCTAAGATTTATGCAATGTTGGAAAACATAATGATGTTTGCAAACAATGAACTATTAATGAAGAAATGCAAAATAGGATAGAAAGAGACTAAATTAGAGTGCACCTCGGCAGAAATTAGAGAATCTAGAATCTTCTAACTATTGTCTATATTCACAGAAAATTACCAGTGGGACTCATTCTCTATTGATGGAAAATCAGTCCTCCTTTTGATGAAAACTGTCGAGAACAGGTTTCTGAGTGTTGGGATCTAGAATCTAACAAAACTTAGATTTCTAGGTTTAAGGTGGGTGATGAGCCCAAAATATGCTCATGATTTGGATGTCATGGTGTACTTTTAAAACATTTACTTTTGTTATTCATGATTGTTTAAACTCTTCTGAAACCTTTTATTGGGATATCCTGTAGTAATACACTTTCATGTTCTTGCAGCCTATCATGTTGACTTATCTATATTTATTACCCTGTTGACTCCCTAAATGACTGGTATATTGCATATAGTTTTTGAATGATGAAATAGATTTAAATATGTGATTAATGAATGGATATTGTGTATGTTCCATGCACCTTTTCTTTCGCATCTGTTACCTTGTGTTTCACAGGTTGTTAAAGAAAGTATGATTGAGTCAAGCACAGCTGATCTCGACCTTGTAATAAAGTCCATTTCCTACACGACTTCGAGGAATCTCTGGCAAAGACTTTTTGACCGAAACTGTTGGGAAGGATTTTAAATGTCATTTAATCTGGAAAGAGTGGAGTGCTAGATTCTCTCTGGATCGGGTTGAATGGATAAACTCATTTATGAAGTCTGTTCCTCGATTTCAGGATACATTTCATATCCACGTCTTTCTTTGTTAGGGTTAGTTAGTTAGTTGTTTTCCTGATTTAAATAAGTGTTCCTCCTGCGCAGGTGAACAAGTAAGTAAGAGAGAAATAGAAGTAGCAAGTAGCAAGCAAGTAGCAAGCATAGTGAGATAGAAGGATATCATGTAAGAGTCAGTATGATAATAAAAAGAAGAATCTGTATGACAAGAGATAGAGTATGTTGTTAGTTTTCATATGAACATAGCAATGTATACCATTCTGAGTTTATGAATAAAGTTTGATGAAATTCTAAGTTCAATACTTGCGTAATTAGTTGATGCTTGCTAAGGGGGCCCACTTAGTAAGTATCTGTAGAGTAGTTAGTTAGTTGTTCCTTTTCTGTTGATCATTAGTTAGATTTCATCTTTGAAGTTTATGTGCAAACTCAGTCTTATATTATTCCTGCAGCATCGGGAATCCATCCCTGTGTTTGTTCCTACAGCATAAGGCCAGTTTATAGTTTGTCTCTTAGTTGTAGCTATTATGATTTCTGCTTTGGTTAGATTATGATTGAGTTAAGAGAACTTTGCATTACCTTCCTGTAGCGTAGGTAGAATTCTTTCCAAGTATTTATTTTCATTAAGCTATGACTGAAACTAGTTCTTAGTGCATATATTGTGCTGCTCCATTCAAAGTATATGTTCCCTGGTTTGACAAGTAAATGAATGACCATGAAGAGATATTAGTCACTTGCTGGAATGTCCAATTCCCAAGATAGGTTTTTCCATGATTTTCATATCCTTTTGTGGGTGCGACCAGTGGGAATCATTTGCCACTAATGGTGAATCATTCCTCTCCTAAAATTATGAGAAATCAGGGGACAATTCTATAGCACTAGATATGAGGTTGTATCCTTGTCAAGTTGCTAAAGTCAAATCTATAGAAAATGGACATAATGTCTTCTCCAAGCTTGAAATAAGATGTTCACTTGAAACACTTTTTTGACTTTTTGACCACTTTTTAGCACCTAAATTCTTGTCAAATATGCATACAAGAGTTTTTAAATACAAATGCAAAAGGGGGAAAATGGTTCAGGGTTAGGTTATAGGGATTTTCCTTGGTCAAATCCCACTTTGGTAATCAAACCCTTAATGAAATAATGAAATTAAGGAGAATGATAAATAAATAGCATGCAAAATGCTATCAACTTACTAAATCCTTGTTGAAGAAAATATGAAGATATGTTAATGGTTGCTCTTGAATGTTTGATTGATGCTTGATTATAGAATGGAAAGTGCTCAAATACTAGTTAAATTCTTGAATGAATTAGAAGATTGTAGGAGATGTAAAATGAGGAGAAAAAAAACTTATTTATACACACTTGTGCCTTAGTAACCCATTGATACCTCATGATAGGCTGACATCAAATAATTTTGAATAAAAACCCAAAAAGAAATTTGAAATATTTTAAATTTAGAGGCAAGAGGAACTCATTCACCACCCATGGCAAATGGGTCTCAACTTAGGCTTTAAAATGGGTGTCAGGAATTAAGTCGCATTTAATGTTATTTGTCGGGTTCACATTCAAAAATGCACTTAATTAAGTTGTATAAGGGCATAAAGGGGTCAAATAAATCATAAGAAAGGTGTAAATAGTGAAATTATGCCTAGAGAAGTGTGAAATCTTGTCACAAGAATTTACAACACTTCAAAATAGGACTTGATAAGTGATGAAAAGGTGATTCTCAGGTGAATTGTAATGAATAGATTCTAGAAGAGTGTAGAAATATTTTGCAACGCTTCACAAAACCTTCACAAGATGCCATTATTTGAATTTTAAGAACTTAAATGTGCATATTGAAGCCACATTACATCAATAAATCAAGGAAAAATGGACTAAGTATTGTCAAGCAAGTGCTAAAAGACTATGAAAATGACAAGGGGTCATTTTTATATGGCACATTTAGCTTGCACTTTAGTGAGAGGATGAACTTGCTTCAAACTCACACTAAAGTAGCCATGCATATCGAGAAGAATCTAAGTGCACTTATGTTAGCGAGATGGAATAACAACAATCAAGAGGGATGATCAATCCCCCATGATGAAGATCCCATGAAAAACTAAACCTAAGAACAAAGGAACACAATGTTCAAATGAAGGGATGGAGTGAAGCTTTCATCATTTGTCCAAATAGTTGTGGATTAGATCTAGGTTGATTTTTTGAAAAAGAGAATGCATACTCACTCTAGGATGATAGAACTCATGGTGGTCCGTTGGGTGAGAAAGTACATACACTAGTTGGTATGCACTCACAAACATAAAGGTGGCTATGGGGAAAGTTGTGCAACTGAATGAGCTTCCTACTCAACCATATGAAATTTATACCTCTTGATAAATTTAATGAGGTGACACCAGGGAAAATGTCAGTTCGTGTGAGACAAGCAAATATTTGTATGCTTAAAACTCACAAACAAAGAGGAAGGTACCACAGGAATGCAAGTTATGTTATCCAAGGTAGCAAAAGGTGCAAAGAATAAAATAGAAAAATGTAAAATGGAAAATGGAAAAGGATGTTCAAAAGAGTCTTGTTAGGTTCATGCAAGTTCTATCACTTAGGGAACATTTTGTGTCTAATGTCTCCAAGAGAGGACTAATCAAAGAATAAAATATTCACAACTTAGGGGATGCATTGCATCACATCAGGTCACCAAGAAGGATGCAATATGCTAAGATAGATCACACTTACGAAGGACATCATACCCAATGTCGTCAACAAAGTGATGAATGCATCATATGAACTTAAAAGGCTACACCAAGAACCAAGAATGCAAATGAAATGATTCCAATGCATGCCCCCCGCTTTAAAGGAATTTCTACACATCATTCTAAGAGAAATTACTTTAAAGTACCAAAGGAAAAATTCAAAAAGAAATCAAGACATGAAAGCCAACTGGGAAAGCCCCTATGCCAAGTCATATAATTCTAAGTTAGGTTGCTTCATGTAAATGAAAATGAAAAGAAATTAAAAGAAAAAGGATGGTTTCCCCCTATAAAGGAATATACCAAACACATAAGGGATCTATGGTTTTGGGGTCAGTATGTTCATTGCTGCAATGTTTCTATGAAAGAGATCAATTTTTTTTTCATTTCCCAAAGCACATAGATCTTGAAGAATGACACAAAGAGAGTGAGACAAAAAAAGAAAAAAAAAGTTTATTTTGAGTCAACATGGAAGAGACATTGTGGTCCCAACTCTTTGCATTGTCCCCAAAAGGAAAACACAAACGTAAAGAAAAAAAAAGGCGATAGAAGCTTTCGGGTCAACATAAAGGAGACATTTCAGTCTCAGTGCCTTGTGTCATCCCAAAAGGAAAACACAAAGTAAAATACAAAGTAAAAATGAAAAAGGGATAGATAGGGTCAACATGGAAGAGACATAGGGCATCTCAACACTTTGTGTCATCCCCAAAAGGAGAAAACAAAACAAAAAAGAAAAAGGACCTTTTGGGTCAACATGGAAGAGACATAGGGCATCTCAATGCTTTGCACCATCCCTTAAAGGATAACACAAAACAAAAAATAAAAAGGACCTTTTGGGTCAACATGGAAGACACATAGGTCGCCTCAATGTTTTTCATCATCCCCATAAGGAGAACACAAAACAAAAACTAAAAAGGACCTTTTAGGTCAACATGGAAGAGACATAGGGCATCTCAATGCTTTGTGTCATCCCCAAAAGGAGAACACAAAACAAAAAGAGAAAAATGCAATGTACGAGATATATAAGAATAGAGGTACAAATAGAAGTGTACAAGGAGAAGGAAAACAACAAATGCATGATACAGGGGAAGACAATACACACATAAAATAAAATCAAAGAAAAGGAAAATGTAAAAAGGAACTAGTAATGCAAATGTAACTCAACCATTAACTAATTTATTGGTTTCTCAATCTTAGAAGTTAAGCGGAAAAGGAATAACATAGTTAAGAGACAAAAAAAATAGCATTACAAGGATAAGGCTAACAACTTCCTGGCCTCCACAAAGTGTAAACAAAAGAATGAGCCAAGGTGGGTGATGTGAAAGGATCATGCAATGGTCAAAATGAAAAATTCTACAACTATGGCATGATAAAAGGATTTTTGCTTCAAGTGATAATGGGAAAGCACTAAGTATCAATGAAGTGATACTTTTTTAATATGTCATTCAATGTTTGAAATTCTTCAATTCAATGTCCAAGAACATGATGATATTTGAAAAATGGTATGTTAGAATATTTAGGATGAATGACCAACCTATTCATGGGTGGTAAAAGTATAAGACCTTTGTTTAAAGGTACTTGAAATCTCCTTTCACATTTAGGTGGAGGATGGGTAGGAAACGTGAGTTTCTTCAACTTGTAAGGTCATTTTCATTTGCTAGATTCTCATTTTTCATGAATGGAAGGAGGAAGAGGATGCATGGGAATTCTAGCATCTTTTTCATTAGAATCAGGTAATTGTTGTTCACGTGGAAGGAGAATTTTTAAGTCAAGAGGAGAATCAAATATCACTATACCATCATCTTTAAGTCTCCAATATTCAAAACGAGATCTATCAAGATGAGAAGGATCTTGATATCCTAAGCCTGTTGTGTTTTCTTTTGTTGCTTTTTGTTCAAGAAGTTGGTGAATTCCATGTTCATGTGTGGTGTCACAACCTTGTTTACTTAGGATAGTAAAGTCTTTACCATATGTTTCTTAAAGGTTTATGGGAGTGTTTGTGACTTTGTGATCATAAAATGGTTGTGAGTTTGGTTGTTTGGAGGACCTAGGTCCACTTGATGGAGGAACCTTAGGTCCTTCATTAATTTTAGGATGTAAGTATGCAAAGTGATCAGGAGGTGCAATAGTAGGAAGATCTTGTGAATTCATGGATGGATAAAAGGCTACATTAGCTTCTAGGTTATCAAGGCATTCATTGTAGAACTTGTGCATGCTATCATCATCTTCTCCAATGATATCTACATAATGAGGAGGACAATCATGAGGAGTTGAAGGAGCATGAGGTAGCTCAAGGTCATTAGGGTCACAGCCAAAGGCATAATTGGACATGTCTACCAAGGATTTTATTGAATTCAAAAACTTATTAAAAGAAAATACCATGATGCAAGTAAATTAAGATGCAAGAAATGATTGAAAACAAGGATTCCGAGAATTGAAATAGAAAGTAACTACAAAAGTTAGTAATCTAGAAGACACCTAGGAAATGTCTAAAAATGCATCTTGAAATGTGCAAGTGAATTTATTCGGCCAAGGTGGCGAATGAGTCTGAGTATGAGATTTTTTGTGTTTTTAAAAAAATTTAATGTGATTCTAATGCCTTTCAGATGCCAATTAAGAATGCAGATGTAGATTTTTAGTTTTTTCAATGATATGTAATGAAAAAATGAAATATAAATGATTTTTTCACTAATACAAATTAAGAAACCTAGGATGTAAAAAAAAATCAATACCCTAATCGAATGTTAATGCAAATGAAGTTTAAGATGCAAGATGTAATTGAAATTAGAAAAGTAAATTATTCAATATGCAAGCACCAAAATGAAATGTAGATTTTTTGTCACCACAAGACTCTCTAACTCTTCCAAGGTTTTGCACCTAAAAGGAGAGAGGTAGGCCAAAAATGCTAGCTAGGTTCAGTCAAAATATACAATGTATGATGTTATTTGAACAAAATGGAATGAACTAAGTTCAATTAAGTGATCTATATGACTGATTATGTGCGCAAAACATAAAATTTATGCAATGTTGGAAAACAAAATGATGTTTGCAAACAATGAACTATGAATGAAAAAATAGAAAATAGGAGAGAAAGAGACTAAATTAGAGTGCAGTTTGGTAGAAATTGGAGAATCTAGAATCTTCTGATTGTTGTCTAGAATCATAGAAAATCACTAGTGGTACTCATTCACCAATGACGAAAAATCAGTCCCACTTCTAATGAAAACTGTCAGGAATGGGTTTTTGAGTGTTGGGATCCAAAATTTAACAAAACTTAGATTTTCATCCTTAAGGTGGGACTCATTCACCACTAATGGTGAATCAATCCTCTCCCAAAATTATGAGAAATCAATAGACAATTCTATAGCACTAGATCTAAGGTTGTTTGCTTGTCGAGTTGTCAAAGTCAAATATGTAGAAAATGGACAAAATGTCTTCTCCAAGCTTGAAATAAGATGTTGTTGACTTCTTGACCACTTTTCAACACCTAAATGCTTGTCAAATCTGCATACAAAAGTATACAAACACACATGCAAGAGGGGGAAAATGGTTAAGGGTTAGGTTATATGGATTCTCCTTGGTCAAATTCCACTTTGGTAATCAAACACTTAATGAAATAATTAAATGAAGGAGAATGATAAAAAAAATAACATGCAAATGCTATCAACTTACCAAACCCTTGTTGAAGAAAATATGAAGATATGTCAATGGTTTCTCTTGAATGCTTGATTGATGCTTGATTATAGAATGCAAAGTGCTCAAATACTAGTTGAATGCTTGAATGAGTTAGAAGATTGTACGAGATGTAAAATGATGAGAAAAAAACTTATTTATACAGTCTTGTGCCTTAGTAACCTATTGATACCTCATCACAAGCCGACATCAAGTAATTTTGAATAAAATATTGGAAGGAAATTTTAAATATTTTGAATCTAGAGCCAAGAGGGACTCATTCGCCACCCATGGTGAATGGGTTCCACCTTATGCTTGAAAGTGGGTGTCATGAATTAAGTCATATTTAATTTTATTTGTCAGGTTTACATTAAAAAATACACTTAATTAAGCCTTATGAGGGCATAAACGGGTCAAATAAAGCATAAGAAAGGTTTAAATAGTGAAATTATTCCTAGAGAAGTGTGAAATTTTGTTACAAGACTTTACAACACTTCAAAATAGGACTTGATAAGTGATGAAAAGGTGATTTTTATGTGAATTGTAATGAATAAAGTCTAGAAGAGTGTAGAAATGATTTACAACACTTCACAACACCTTCACAAGATGCCATTATTTGAATTTTAAGAACTTAAATTTGCATATTCAAGCCACATTACATCAATAAATCAAGGCAAAATGGACCAAGTATCATGAAGAAAGGCCTAAAATACTATGAAAATGACAAGGGGCCATTTTTCTATGGAACAAGAAGTAATGTAGAAAATTAACATTGTGTTATGAAATGTAGAAAAGCAATATCAAAATGTATTTTTTGTTTAATCTAAGACTTCAATATTCAGTCTCTCAGACCATATGATTTAAAATAAAATTTAAGACTTATCATGCGAATTATCGAATGCCAAAACTAATTTAAGATCATTACTTAAAATAAAATGAAATAAATAAAATTTGAATTTGTTTTCCTCATATGAAAACAATAAATTGGAGAATTAAGTATTGTTCATTTATTAAACTATAAATTTGGAATTTTTAATAGAAAATTCACCATAGACTCAATTTTCCTTGAAGAAACTCAAATTTAAAATGGAGGTAATTTTAAATTATTAAAAAAATTGAATTGCCAAAATTTCAATTTTTTAAATTTTCACCCAAACTTTTCAAAATTGTGAATATCAACATGTATGATACCAAGGTTCAAGAAAATCACCATCATATAAAATTAAGAACTAATATTCAAATATAACACAATAAGTAGATACCAACACAAATAATGATATTTAACCCTATTAATTTATTCAGTACATAATACTATTGAAAATTTGAAATTACAAGAATCTTTTGTTGGCAAGTGATACATGTGCCTCACCACCATCCATTTCACCTTGTTTATTCTAATGTGCATCTTTATTTTAATACTATTAGATTGCATGAATAAATACCTATTGAATGATATATTTAGAGTCCTAGTTT